>JADHZB010000694.1:0-100021 GCA_015657535.1 Nephromyces sp. MM_2019
CCCCCTCAAAACCCCCTACCAGTTGGGAATAGTCGCTGATATGCCCACCAATCGCTTTGCTTCTTGAGAATCTTCAATATGACGAAGATAACGAGCAATCAAAACCTCCAAAACTGATCCTCTACTTTCATTAAGAAGATGAAGCTCATCAATAACTAAGCATTTAACGTGGCTAAGCAAAGCCTGTTGGATGTTTTCACTAGCTTTAAAGCTATTCCTTGTTAAAGCATCAAACTTCTCCGGAACTGTGATGATTACGTGAACTTTATCTCTCTCGGCGCGAGTGAGCTGAACATCTCCAGTTAGCTCGTTAACTACTACTCCTGAAGAGGAGAGAGAGAGAGAGAAGGAGCGCACACACACACACACACAGGAATGTGGGGGGGTAGATACATGGAAGAAAGATGATGGGAAGACAGGGAAAGATAAGAAATTAAAAGAAAAAAACACACACAGGCAGGCAGGCAGGCAAAAGAGTACAACGCATAGATACGCAAAGGGAGAGACATGAAAATATACACACCTAAAAGAGAGAGACGCACTTACACCTAAAGACACACACACACACACATACACACACACACACACATACACATTCGCTCAAAAGATACACACACATACACACACACACACATTCAACAGAAACACACAAATGCACCCAAAGACACACATACACCCAAAAGACATACATATTATACATACGCTCAACAGAAACACACACATACACCCAAAATACACACACACGCCAGAATAAACACAATCAGTGAATGATTTATACTAAAACAGCTCACCCAGCTTCTTCAAGGCTTGAGAGAACTTCCCTACTACTTCAGACACCAAAGCCTTCATTGGAGCGAGATAAAAAACCTTGAAATCCTTAGGGGATGGAAGGTTTCCTTCGGCATCCATGTATGCTCCAATAGCTTGAAGTATAGCTAGAAGTGCGATGTTTGTTTTCCCAGCACCTGGACATGAGTGGCACACACACACACACACTGATAGGAGTGGCAGTAGACTCATCAGGTGAGTTGATGCGTGCCAAAAAGAACACACCATGGATCATCAAATACATCAAATGGCCTACTACCTTTACACACACGATGAGACAGCGGCAGACGCTCACAAGTTGCAATCTCATCTGCTGCCTAGCCAGTCCACCCAGAACACACATCTTGACAGCCTTAAAAGAGCAAAGCAAGCAAAAAAGCTATACAAAGAGTGCACTTGCTTCACACCGTGTGTGCGTGTATGGATTCCTTCCTACTCTCATCATATAGCTTACCAGTAGGAGCACTAACAAGAAGATTTTTGGAGTCTAAAAAAGCAGCAGCAAAAATCTTCGACTGAATGAGGTTGAAGGTTTTCACTCCTTCAAAAGCTCCTTGAGCCCATTCAGGCAACGCAGTGATTGGCAGCAAATCTTCGCTTTCCGCCTATAAATTGAAGAAAATACTAGAAACTGTGAAGATTTCAATCGTTTAGCAGCAAAATGATGCAATTCGTAGCAAAACAGCGAAAAAATTCCACACACAGAAGACATTTCATTGTGTGTGTATGTGTGGTTGGAGGTGCGTGGGATTTTGTGTGCGAACTTTGGTGTATGCTAGAAAGTGCGTGTGTGCAATTATCCACTGCAAGTAGACTCTGCCCTCCCGTGTATCTGAGATGAATTCAGTTGCTCAGATGTCAACAGCACAGTACATCAATCAAGTAGTACTACACAAAAATTCTCATTACAGGAATCTACACACACACGCACGACTGAAACATTCTCGTATCATCACAATAAGTTGCTGCACACACACGCATACACACCAACTGAAGGCTCTTAAATACCTTCCTAGTCAACATCACATCAGTTACTTTATTCACAAACACACACAGCAAGCATCACTACCTGCTTCCTCTCAGGAGGAGGGATGATGACCTCTGTATATCCACGGTGTGTGCGACATGTAGAGCCCATAGGCAACCGTATCTTCTGGCTAGTACCAACGATTGTGTGCGAAAATTCTGGTATTTCCGCTGGAATAGGAGGCAAATGCTTCCTCTTAAAGCCATCTTCAGCAACTGAGATAACCAGCAACACATCTTCACTATGTTATTTAAAGCTAAGCCTATCATTCGTTTGTGTGTGGGTACCTCATCAAAAAGTGACATAGAGCGAAGCATAGAGACAGTAGTAATACAGGGTGCATGATACGCCTATTGCTTTGGAGAAACTCACACGCACAATGCAAATGCAAGATTAAACACCAAACAAAGTGCTAGGAGAGATTTGCACACACACATAATACACACACCAGCATCTAATACCTGCAAAATGCTCTATAAGAAAAGATTCATAAACACATACTAAGTCCAACTAAATCTCTAGCCAGAAATTCAAACACACATATATACCGACTCACACAGACAGATACAGACACAGATAGAAACAAAAAACCACGCACACATTGTGCGTGCTAACACACATAAAAAAAGAAGAGAAACATCATCCGAAGCTTTACAATCACACCTTTATTATCCAAAGCTGCCAACCCTCTGGGATCTTCACGCACACACCCCGAATTGTCCATCTCTGCCTCACTAGTGAAGCCTGTAAGCTCTAAAGCCTCCGTCAAAGGAAGTGCTTCCTCATTCCTTCTGCCTAGCCCTCCTGCAGGCTCCTGCCTCTTACCGCGTTGCTTCTTTGAAGAAAACTTCCTCGTTTTCATCTTTCCCTGAGTAGCAGATTGACAGCATATTACGCTGTGCCTGTGTATGTGTGGGATTGACTGCTTGTTTGTTTGTGTGTGTGTGTGTGTGTGTATGTGTGTGTGTGTTGGAGTGACTGTCTGTATGTTTTGGAGTGTCTGTGCGTGTGTATTGGATTCACTTACCCCGCAGTGGTGTGGGCACTACGAAGAAAGCCTGAGCAGGGAGCAGGATATCAGTAGAAGAGTGATGTGGTGAGAGGTGGTAAGCACAGTAGAGATGGAAAGTGTGGGTGTGTGTGTGGAGTAGCTAGTAGAGTTGAGACGATTGAGGTTAGCGTATGAAGTGCTTTGAGGTGGTGGAGTGGAGCTGGAGGGGAGTGCATAATGCCTTACTTCAGGAACATAGTGTATGTTACTTTGGGTGCATACTGTGCGTGAGTTAACTACAGTTAACCTAGTGTGTGTGCTCCCCATGGCAAAAATAGTGTGTGGTCCTCAGGATGCACATCTTCACCTTCATCCAGTGCATATCTACGCTGATGAAAGGTAAGAAGCCACAACTTTCATGAGACAAGGTAGAAAAACTGGGAAAACATCGCGAATAATTGCTATACATACAATAGCTTCAACATACACGCTAACACATACACAAACATACACACCGCCACGCATACACACACAAACACACGCCAATACGCATACATACAATAATACACAACACACACACGCATATCTCGCATACCTCATTAGAATAGATAGTATAGACATTGCCTGAAACATCCTTCTTCAGGCTTGCTCTATCACCACGTTGAGAGTAATCAGCTGCTGCATCTTTTCGCTGCAGATTCCTACTGTTGGTTGTGAGAATCACAGCATCATGTATCAAGTTTTCTCTATACCTAAGAAGAAGATTTCGCTCATCAGCAGTGAATAGCTCTAAAGCAGCGAGACTTGCCTCAGTTACATCGTCATCTTCATTGAAATCAGCAGAATCTGTTAGTATGTCTAAAACCGAAGCCAGAGCATCTGGAAGACACGAAGCAAGCGATAAAAAACATATTTTCTGGGTGTATGCGGGAACTAGAGGGGGTGTATATACATCAAAGACACACAGAGAGAGAGAAATTGCGAGAGATTTAGAGAGTGAGGGGCTGAGAGAGTGAGGAAGAGAGACAAAGAAAGAAAGCGAGAAAGAGCTTTCTTATTTAGAATCTGTGTGTATATCTTCTATGGATGTATACACACATGCGAAATTCACGTTATGGGGAGAAATAAGAAAGAAGAAAATCAGTTTAAATGCACTAACGCATACATATGGTAGTGAAAAGAGGAGTATGCATCCGTTTATAGTGACACACACGTAACCATAGCAAAAAAGAAGAATTTTACGTATCATTTCACATGCACACACACACCACCGCAATAAAGACGATTAAGCATCACCCTACATACACACACATACCTACATACCACCGCGGAAAAAAAACATCAAAGAATCCCTCTACACATACACATACATTACAGCAACAAAGCTATGCTGTAAGTACACACCTGTTACACCTAATCGCCTCGAAGATGCAGCCACATCTGGCCTAGAAGCCTGGAACTTTTGCAGGACATTCTTGCAGATGAAGTGTAACCATGAGAGGGTCCCCACAGGAGGAGAAGCAGAAACTTCTGAATGCCTAGGGCTTTCATTCAAGAGCATAGCTGCTTTCTTCTGTTTAGCTAATCGCAGCTCTGAAGATAAAGCAAACAAAGCTCAAAGACTGAATACTTGATAAGTAAGCCTAGTTTAAAAAAATGGAAATTTGTAGGTGTACGTACACCCTGGGGTTCGTGGAGGGGGGATGTGGGTATGAGGTGGTGTGCTGTCATTAATCACAGTGTGCCAAGCAAAAATAACTACACTAGACAGCTGGGAAGAACTAGTACTGAAATAGAGATAGATGGGATAGTAGGAGGAGGTTATCAGCCGGTATTAGTTGGAATTCACCTGTATGTGTAAGGGCATGTGTATGCGTGTATGTACCTCTGTTTGTGTATCCATGTGCACTTTTGCGCATCTACCCGCATCTTTGTGTGTATCTGCATGTACATTCGCGTGTGCATCCTGTATATTTAAATGCGTGTGTGTACCTATGTATCTCCGCAGGCATCTGTGAGTGCATCACTCTTCATCTGTATCTGCATCTGCGCATCCACCCCCGTGTGTCCGCGTGTTGCATCACCAGTGCTACCCCTCTACCCTCCCCCCATACGTGCGTGTGTGTATGTCTGCAAGTCCAACCCCCTCAATCACACTCTAAACTCAATATTACCAAATCTCTCCACCATTGCATGCTCTCTCATCATCTTCACAAGCAAGAAGAATCCTCTTCAACACCCTTCTCACACCAACAATCTACAAGCCACACACACCTAAATACCATCTACCCCAAGCAATCAAAACATCATTCCAAGTGCAAATACAATACCTTTGACAGCTCTGAAGCTTCCAAGACAGCGTTTAACTTTGCTATTCATTGCATCACTCATTCTACCAGCAGAAACTGATGGGTTTATCTGCTCTTCCCACACACCAAGCAGCTTCTTGTGAGTTGCCAGTCTGCCAACAGCTTCATCGTTGGACAAAGGCATCCCACCTCCTACAGAGCTTCTCGGATAATCTTCTCCCTTCCTCTCAAAGCCATCAGAAGCAAAGACACTCGCATATTCAAGGTTTTCACTTGAAATCTTCAAGCCATTTGCTCGACTTCTCAAGCTTTGTTCACCAACAGGTTTAATAGACATGCTATCACCTCTCGAGGAAGAGGAGAAGGATTTATCATTCAAAGGCAGCTTAACAGAGTATCCTTTCACATGATTCTCTCCATCATTATGGTGAGGTTCTGGGGAATTTTCTGGGGGAAAAACAGAGCTGGTTTGTTTCCTTTTAGGAGTGATTGCCACTCTGAAGGAGCTCTCATCTTCATCTTCAAGGGGTATTGATAAAACGTCGGAATTTTCTGCTAAGGAATCCTTCGCATCCTCCCAGTAAGCCAACTGTAAAGCATGGCCTTTCTGAATAATCAAGCCCTTATCCCTCCACTGTTTTAGAGCTAGAAAAACGTCATAACGCCTCAAGAGCTTTCCCACACTAAAAAGCTCCTCAGAAAAACTAGTAGAACAAGGGAATTTTATCTCTTCCTTTGCTTGCTCTTCTTTGGAAAGCTTTGATGAGGGTTTTCTGCCAGTCTTTGACGAACTCTCACAGAAACTCCCACCTGAAAAGGATGATGAGTAGGCTTCTCTATTGCCCATGAAGACGCCATTCGTTGAAGAATTCTCCTCTTTGAAAACGGTGGGGTTAAAGCCATTTTTCTCCTTTGTTGCTAGATTTGTTCCTTGTGGTTGTGTCTGCGTGCAGCCATTAGCCGTTATTCCTCGAGTTGGAAAAAACCGGGCTTTATTTCCAACACACAAACCGTTTTCGCTGATATTCGCATTATCTTCAACTGAGTTTACAGCATTAATCTTCTCGTAGATACTCAAGATAGTCTCTGGAGAGATTCTGCATGCAGTGCTATCACTAGAGCGTCTTCCGCCTCGATATTTCGAGCTTTTGACCGCAAAGCTAGACTTATAACCAACAGAAGATCCACTGGATGATGCCAAACACACGTCATCTTCAAGAAAATTTGAGGCCCTTTCAATGAAGCTCAAAAAGACTTTGCTTGATGGTATGATAGGTCTTTTTCCAGTGAGCAACTCGTAGATACGATCGTCAAAACGAGGAAGCAAAAACGCTTTATAAAAGAATATTTTTGATAAAACTTGGTGGGAGCTTGTATACTCTATGAAAAGCAGGAAACTCTCTTCCTCCTCAAGATTTGTTTCAGACTGTCTCTTCTCTGGTGGGGGGCGAAAAATACTGGATGGAGAGTTTTTTGACGTTTTTTCGTCCTTCGAAGAAGAGGGAGAAGAGGAGGGAGGAGGGGCAGAGGAGGAAGGGGAGGAGGTAAAAGGGGAGGAAGAAGAGGAGGAAGAAGAGGAGGAAGAAGAGGAGGAAGAAGAGGAGGAAGAGCAAGAACGGGAAGAAAACACACTCTTTGCATCCCCTCTGAACTGTGTGCTTCTCGGCTGAGAAGTGCACCCATTTCTCCGAGAAGACGAACTTTTAGCCATAGTAGTGTTAGACATGCTCTCAGCTGAAGCCTTGCAGGCAGCAAGTTTTGCAGCATTCAAAGATGAGTCTTGAAGATTAGAACTCAGGAAATCCCCTTCCAAAACCACAGCATCTTCAACTTTATCACCCCTCGGGTTCACAAAGAAATCCCCTGCTTTTGAGCTCTTCGAAGAGCCCACAGAATCCTTGAAAACCTCAAATAATGCTGGGTTTTTAAAAGTAGTGAAGACGCTAGAACTGTCATTGCTTAGTCTACCTTCATTTCTAACACACATACCCTCCAAATCTCCCAGCTTTGCCTTTCTTGAGGGGGATAGTTGGTTGGAAAGGCTTTGCTCAGGGCTCTCACTATCGTATGGCAGGGATGTGACTGAATTTTTATCACATTTGACAGCTTTTGAAGCTGCGCTTAAAGCCAGTGGTGCGTGCGCCAAAATCTTTTTTGGATCACCTTTTCCCTCCAGAGGGGAAGAGGAGCAGGGGGGGCTTCTTCCTTCTTCTCTAAGCATATCAAAATTCACACCTTTTCTATCTGAAGAAGAGGATCCTCTTCCTCCTCTCAGCCCATCAACACACGCAGACCTGTCGCGATCAACTACATCATTCAAAGCAACTTCTACTGGAGACTCACCCTCTTTATACAAATTAGAGGCCTTTGGAGAAGGCTGGGAGCCACAAACACCTAAGGAGACACTTTTTTGAACGCTCTTCAAGCAGTCCACATCAGCCTGTTGAAAGTGCCATTGCCCCCCAGTCTTTGTTGCTGTTACCACCTCCTGAATTGGCAGAAAACCTTCTTTTTCAGGTGAGCTGCGAGGGCTAAAGAACACACTCTCGTCTAATTCCTCCAACGAAGAATCGCTTGCATCTTCTGGTTTCTCGATCGATACAGCATGAGGAAAGCTAGAATCATTTCTAGCCTTCAGTGAGGCAGCAGAAGAGGATAAAATGCGAGAAGCCTCTGGAAAATCGTCACTAATTCCAAGTTTACTCGCTTCATCATCATCATCCATTTCAGCCTCAAATTGCTGCAGGAGTGTGGGTGCGTGTGAAGAATCAGTGGGATTCACAGGGGAGCAATCGCTTGCCACCATACCAAGACTTTTTTGAGTCAAAAAAACGCCATTTTCATTGCTTGAGGAAGCTTTTGAAGAGGAGTGTTCTACTTGGCTGTACGGCGAAGAAGAAGTTGGGCTCTTCTCCTTCATATGCCAATCACTCAAGCCATTCAGGGTGGATGAAAAAGAATTCTTCTCTAGCAACAGACAGTTGAGAACCTCCTGCAGCAAAAATCGCGTCAACAACTCAAAATTTGCCTCATTTAACAGTATGTCTAGACAACGTATACGCTCTGCCGCCTGAAGCTTGAGCTCATCAAACAGGCAGCGTAAAGAAGGCCTATAAGCTTCTGGGGGATGGTATTGAGACTTAAACATAGGGTCATGCTCCTCGAGCTTAGCCTTCAAAATCGAGTCAAAAACCTCACCAAAACCGTGAAGCTTCCTGTGTGCGGAAATCTTATCTTTAGCAGCTGGAATTTCCAGTCTACCACACCTGAGGGAACCATTGGTAGTGAAGCTACCTCCTAGAATCTTGCTCAAAAGCATAGACACCAACAGTCTAGGCTGCAACGTTCTTTTGCGGAGAGAGATATAAGCTTCTACAATATCGATCTGACTCCAAATCTCAGCTTCTAAGCTGGCAAAATCGTTGATTATAGGCTCAGTGAGGCAAGTCTTTTGAAAATCTCCATTACCACACTCGCTAGCTTCCTTGCTTGAATCGACGAGACAGACATCACGTAAAAACGCTGCAGCGGAAGTTAGCTGTCCTGTGTGCATGCTTTCCGTTGAATCTGAGCTTTCTCCCATGAAAGAAGAAGCGACTCCTGATGAAAAGAGGCTCTCTTTTGTCTGAGTTGCCAACTCCAAGCGATGTGTGCTGTCGTTTTTGTGATGGCTTGACATTATTCCGTCGTTGTTCAGGGCATCATACACGGGTAACACTAGCTTGGAAGTGTGTTGTGAAGATTCCTGTGGAAGTGGCGGTTTAATGTGTTTTTCCGCCTCAAATGAGCGAGCACCAAGCAGTAAGGGCGATGTGCTACGACCCAATCCCAGGCCAGGCGGCACTTGATGAACACTTTCCAATAAATTTTCCGTTTTTGCGAGTTTTTCACGCAAATTTTGGGACGAAGAAGTGATTTCATCCAAACGAGAAATGTCTGAAATGCTTGAGCCACTGAAGCGACCATCACACACACTTGAAGAGCTTGGAAAAGCAAGGGAAATTGGGAAAACAGAGGAAAATTTGTTTGAATCCAGGGGCTCTAGATCCTTAGAATAGGCTACCGGGTCTCCTCTTAAGTTCATCAAGTTTAGTAGTGCACCACCAAACGAAGGGGTGGGTTCCGTTGCTTTCGTTTCACAATCCAATGTCATTCTCCCTGAAGAGCCAAGTCCTAGAGCTTTAAACCCTCTTGCTCTGTCTGAAACACCGTCATAAGCTTTGATTAGGCTTATATCATCTTCAACAGCGCTGTTTTTGGGGAAAGGCTTACTGTTATCCACCCAAAGATCATGCTTCTTCCAGAGTGCGGCATTGTTGCCATAAGCACTCGCTATCCCGACGTGTGATGACGGTACTTCCTCAGCAACTGGAAAGCCACCTAAAGGATAAAAAGATGCTGTTGTGAAATTTTCCTCTAAGAATGTTAGGTCCACAGGAATGCAATCCTCGATATCCGAAGGTTTGAAGGACTCATGCTCATCCTTCAGTATCAGATTAGATAAAACCGGGTGCTCGCGCCTATTTTTCAACAACAGACCAGATAACACCGCATTTTGCTTATCGCTTTGAAATCTACTGAACGACTTAAAAGAACCTGCATCACTCTCGTCACATGAATGCTTACAAGCTTCATCAGAAAATTCAATTCCTCCACGTTCCCCCGCTTTCTCGTAAGCGCCATACTCCTCTTCTTCTGCTGACTGGTTACCAGCAGAGAGGCCTTCATCATCTAGACCGCAGAAATGTTCTTCCTCCTTGTCGAATTCAAAGCGTTTCAGTTCCGGTAGTGAGTCTGCCACTTTCATATTAGCGTCATTTAGTGCGTTGGAAATATTGGTAGAAGAGTATCTTGGGATGATCGCATGAGTAATAATCCCAGGTGGCGATATAGTAGGTGAACTACAGTGAGTCGTAACCCTTTCATGAAGTGCACTTGAAACATCTAAATTACACTGCTGTAGCTTATCGTACAGTGGCGAATTGTCTACAGCCGCGGGATCTTTTTTTTGTATTCCTAAAGCTGAGGTGTGAAATGGCGCAGGCAACCCATGGGGGTTACGCGTGAAACTCGCTACTCCACTGTTTAGCTTTTGGCGAAACTTGTAGACTCCACTCATAGACCCACGATCCTGCAACCGAAGTAATAAGTCTTGCGGCTCTTCAGTATCTCCCTCACCAAATCTGCCGGGGGTTTCAAAACGAGATGATTCTCTCTCTCCACTCGCACTATGTCCCTTTGCTGGTGCTAAATATTGAGTGTACTGCTTGCTAACATCGGATGTCGCGCTTCGCCTGTCATCTTCAAGTAAAACCAAGGTATCTACGCAGCGACTACAAGCAGTCGCTTCATCAAGAAAAGAAGATAGTAGAGCTTCTTCGCTACTATAGAAAAACGGCTTGCTCGGCTCGTTGACTGTTGGGTTCTCATCAAATCTCGTTGATGGAGTACTTGGAGTAGTCTCTGGGGTTGAAACTTCTGGAGGCTGCAGACTGTGCGGAAAATCTCGCGATTTCACGAGACCAACGGGGTACCCAGCAGTGGAAATTTCTTTTCCTAGACGAGAATATGCTGTGATGTACCTATATTGCGAGGAATCGTGGGTTTTATCATCAGCAGAAATTTTTCGTGGGGTGCTAGAGGTCTCGATACAATGGCTACCCCGTGCACTTTCAAGTAATTTGCCTCTTATATTTAGAGGCTTTTCACAACAGAGGCATGCATTGAAGCGCAGAGCCAGGAAAGTTTTCTAAAAAAAAGGAGCAAATTTTCCTTCTATGTCAGATTTAGTTAAAGAATTTGCCGTTGAAATGGCAAATAGCAGTATAAACAAATCGAGGACTCACGAACTTTGAAGCCACGCGCATGCACATATGACTTCTAAACGTACTTGATGGAAATGAGTTGCTTCTATGCAGCTTACCGATTTCCTTTAATTTTCTCAGTTTTACAATGTTACTGGATCTGGTAAATAAACGTTTTTATATGCTATTATATGCCACTTTCGACAGCCTCCCGATAGGCTGCCGGGATGTATGGGTTTTTTTCCGGCATTAAAGCCTATACGGCGGATACTAGAGCCTTTATTTCCTCATTAAGTAACGAAGCAAAATTTCGCGTTTATATGTGGAAAGAGTCGGTGTAATAATGGTAATCACATGAAAAAAATCCCAGCACCATCATCGCCCACTTTGTGGATGAGCTTCTGCAACAAGTCCGGCTACCACACTTAATAGCAATGTGGTACTACCCGGAGGTTCATTTTGCTGCTGCCAAGCCCCGAGCGATCTTGCGTGCCGCAACCCCCGAGAAAAATCATTCCGAAAGTGCCTTGAAACCTTGTGCAAAATTAGTGGAATGTGAGAAAACTTAAGCTAAAGAGGTAGAGTAAGAGAGAACTTAACCAAAACAGGTAGAGCCTGAGAAAACCCAAGCTAAGCTGGAACGAACTAAATATTAAACTTGCCACGACTCAATCTTGCACACAGACCTCCAATGCAGTTCCTTCATGGGTAAAGTGCTATCACGTTAAAACAAGCAAAGTTCCACAACGAATAATGCCGGGTTACCATCGTGCGACTGAGCATTGCGATACTCTTGAATTCAATGATTGTCACGCTGAAATCATCGTTTAGTTTCAGTACACCTTTTCCATCTTTCGTAAGGCTGTTCTTATTATGATACATTTATAGTTCGAACTGCTGCTAGTTATATCACTTGCAGCTGATTCAAAAAGTACCGCAGTTTCCGGCATGTTTTCTGCACTCTGTGATGTGCGTAAATTCTGCGTTCCGCAGGCTTTATAGTTCTTCCTTTATAACAAAAGCCATCAGTACCATACTTTTTTTCTTCGTAGCCCTTCTAGTGAGTAATTGAAAAAAGTGGTGTACTCGTAAGTTGTGCGAGCTGCAACCATAGAAGAAAGATGTAGTCATCAGCAAAGAATTTCTAATCTTTTCACCCGAGCTGTCCCATTCAAAATGCAGCCCTGATTCGGTATTGCTTTTTTTGACATGCGTCTTGAACAGTTTTATTATGTAATGAAGTGGTAAAAGATGAAAAAGAAAAGTATGGCATGTGTGAGAACTGAATCTTTTTCATGAATAAAGTGGTGCCAAGCGGCAAATCCTCGCCGGACTGGTACCCGCCCGTCCACAAAAAAATTTTTGGAAGAAATTTGTGTGGATTCTCCATTTACAAGGCCCAGTTATTTTACCAGAACTTAATATTATTTTTCGATGGTATCCCGTGATTTTTCCATATTAGCATATTACATTTCAATAGTACTATATGATTTTTCCATAGTACCATATTAGCTTTCCATAGTACTATATTATTTTTCCATAGTAAATCTATATACATTCATATATCCAGTCCTGAATATTTTAGTCTATTTTAATCCCTTGCCTGGTCAAGGGGAATATATTTAGGCACGATGTTTCCTTACTGCACCAAAAAGAACTACTGAATATAACTGTTGAATACGGAAAGCTTGCTGAACATAGTGCGTTACGCAAATAAACGGCATTAACTTTACGCGAAATCAAGAAAGAGTTAACACGATTATACTGAATTTTCAGTGAAAACCTTCACTTGTTGCGTGGTCAGTTCATTTAGCCAGAAAATACAAATCTGTACAAAAAAGCTACTGAGGCATGGCTGCTAAATTTTCTTAACGCCCAACTTAGTGGATAGTTCAACTGTCCATTTGAACAACATATAACCACACTTTGGTTCACGCCAAGGACCCAAAAAAAGGCGAAATTAAGCCCCAGGTTAGACCACTAAGATGGTAGTTCCTTTAAAGGCAGCTAGCCATGCACAAGTTAATCTTTTTGCCTTGAAAGTATGCTTTATAATTTTTTGCCCCAAACTAGTTGGTACTATTAAGTATAAGCTTCTGGAAGCAAAGGTAACCTAGGATAAGCCAAGACATATGAAACCTTCTAGACTTTCATCACACAAGGTCTGGTCTTGATTTACCTGTGAGCCTTTGGGTAAACAGGGTCAGCGGGGTAGCCCTTTACAAATAAAAGAATAGCTTTTAGGCGGAGGAAATCTACGCATTTCAAACATATCCTCTTTTTTAATCAGAGGAGAAAATGTGCAGGGAAGCACGTCTTCTTTGTGTGAATTTCATCCAACTGGGACCTAGGAAACTTGCAGCTAAGATGTACCTGCGGTGTATAGCAAGTTTCGTATCAGTACATGATAGGCACCTTGAACCTTTGGAATTATCACAAATTGGTGGGATTCTGAAATTGCGTAACCCTTAAACAATGCAATTTCTAGACTTAAGCGGACACACTGCTTGGTTTTGGAGAGCGAGCATCTAGCCTCCTATATAATATCAATACAATACTTACGCTAGGTACTAGGTGAAAGCGAGAAGAATCAAATGATTTAGAGGCATTCCCGCCAAGTATTAAGCATGGTAAACTTTGCAACGGTGTATGTGTTGATTTTTGTGCTGGTGTGCTGATGTGTTGGTGTGTGTGTGTGGGTTCGTGGCTTGTGTGTTGGTGCTTGTCTTTGCGGTTTTATATGTGTTTGTAGGTTTGTGTATGCGTTAATCCCTTCGCACTCGATGCATCTGCACAAGTACTTTACTGCAATTTTTAGAATTATTAATATTATCATTTGTCGTTTCTTCGACTAAAAAATCTTCCAATGAATTATTAGTTTGAGTTTCAGTTCTGCATCTACTCCCTAAAGAATTATTCTAACGAAGCACCTTTCTACAGGGATAGAAATATACTCTCGTCAAGAAGAATTGCATACTTTGTTTCAATGCGGTAAATTTCGGCGGTACTTAAAAAGAATTCCCACCAGCTGTGCGCCCGAGCGCAACATCAGGAACTACCTAGAGTGACCCCATAAATTCAACGCTACATCATTGTATTAAAAACAGTTTCATTATGGCTTACACTCTTTGCCATCAACTGATCTAGCGAAAACCACCTGGCCAATCCTATACTTTTTAAAGCAAAATTTCGTCCATTAAAAACGGGAAGACTGCACTGAACCGCCAACACAATATAGTCGACTCCTACTTCTTTTCAGTAATGAAGAAGTACCCGCTTTTGCTTATCCTTAAATGCATAGTAGTGGGTAACTGAGGCCAAGTGCCGCTACCAGCTTCATAACATGTACCTTTCCAAAGTAGCCAAAGATGCTTCATCTTACTAGCGCACTGATATTTTATTATTCTACAGTGCCCTGCCACTGGCGCGGATTCATTGCTTGACTTGCCATTTCAAAAGCAGAATGACGTCACCGTAAAGCATAGAGCAGTCACAATAAACCCCTTAAATAAAACTTATGTACTCAGTGCATTTACGTCCAAGTAGCTTCGCCTGCATCTAGAAAGCCCCGAATTTTCCAAGTAGCGAACCAGCAAGGGAATTACATTCACAAGGTTGCTAAGCAGAAAAATCAACCGAAAACCTAGGTTTCAAGAAAATATTTCATAAAAATGGTAGCGCCTCATTTATAGCCGAAATAATCCGGGTCATGGCTATTTAATGAAGCAGCCGGCAATAAGTCAGGCTTTCCTTTTCAGTGTGCTGCTCTAAAAAGTTCCTTGGACTATTCACTGACATGCTCAGTTAAAAATAAAAAAATTCTAAAGGTTATGCAGTTCGCTACAGCACAAAAATAGTGAGAAGTTACAACACGCAATATCAATATAAACTGCACCATTCCTTAAGTTCGCAGCCAGAATAACTGAAGGGTCATCTTAGCATTTTCAGGTTTAGAGTAACATGAATATATCAATCCTCGAACACCTTACTGCGATAATCAAAAGCTTCCGCCATAAAATACTACATGAGCTGAAACCAACGGCAAGATAGCAATCGCAAGCAACATCATCTTAACTTGTCTGACTTAAAATGCCTATGAAATAATTTTTAAAGATCATCTCAGGATTCTGGTAGCGCGCCTTATACATCAGTAAAGTGCTTTAGATGCAAAAATTAGCCGTCTGTATTCTACCAATCCTTCAAATCACCCTAGAAATATCAACTGATATCTTCCAAGCACTGCAGAAAAATGTCTTCCAAAGGGAACATACGCGAACTTTCAAGTTTAATGAAGAAATAAAAGAGAAGAAATAGAGAAATTGAACAAAAAAAATTGATCAGGTAAATAATTATAAAATGTTATAAATTGGATGGAAATATTATTAAATCAAATAAGAACACTAAACTTTGCAAACTTTTTGCATAATCTAATGATTTTCACTGTCTTTTTATTACCCCAACAGGCTTTCTGGTATTGTAAAATGATATTTCTGGATAATCACAGAACAACAACCTCAGAGAACACCTCCGTATAAATCCTTGAATTTCAGAATTTTTCTGCCTAATTTTACTCAGCTTAATACTGGGGCATCAGTCCCTTTAGCCCTCCCTACTCAGCCTCTAGTTCTACCAGGAATATATAAATAATTTTTTCAAATCAAATTTTTAAGAAACCAAAAATACTAGCTCTCTTTTTTAAATACTCCATTCCAGTGGGAGATGCGCATTTCCTTTATTCATGTATTATCAATAGACGATGCTCAAGTTGCAACATAATAGATGACATTTCTTGAGGAGTATATAATTTTCCATCTACATCCATTTTAATTTCATTTTTATTACCTCTTGCTATTTCGTACGAGCAAACTACAGCGAAGACCCCACCCTCAAACTAAGCGGTTGGACTAAAGTAGAACAGAGCAGCAGCAGATATGACAAAGCGCCACCTTAACATAGTCAACCAGATTCCCACGATTGCATTCTGATATATTCCCTGAGGGTTGGCTCATTGCCTAGCAAAATCCTCTCCTTCCAGTGAAGAGGACTTTCAGAAAAGCCTACATCTTTCGCTCGAAAGTAGTATTTTTTTTATTGAGTTTCGCTGTTCAAGAAGTCCACAAATTGAGCCGAGAGAGTCTTACCCTGAAAAGGAGGAATGAGCTACAAAGCTAGCTATTAATTCGAGAATAAAGCTGGACTACAAAATTTTATGCAAACCACTGATGGAGGAATTCAGTAGATGTTCGTAGTCAAAACAAGAGCTTAAGCGGGTCTGTAAGTCCAGCAAAAAAAAGCGAAGAGGAGGATCAAACGCAGCAGTAAAAAACCAGCGAAGAAGGGAAAAATTACAAAAACCCCAAAAAGAGCAAGCTCCGCTGCTGCAACAGGCTCCAGTAATGATGGAGGTGAGTTAAGCAGCTTAAGCAGAAAATGCACAGCAATAACACGTGTTTGAGCTAAAAGCATTTTATACATAAGACAAATTTTGCGTTATTTACTCCACAGAACTGGAATGATTATACTTATATCAGAAGAAGAACAACAACAGCAACAAGAAGAGGAAGAAACTTAAAACTGATAGCAGACTACATGAAATAATTAACGACGCACACCGCTGTACAGTAATGAAAAAATGCCTTTACAAGCAATTTTTTTCCCACAAAAAAAAATTTCAAACTTACAGCCCAGCACACACAAAAATGGAAAGAAAAAGAATAGAAGAAATTCTGTGAAAAGTATCAAAGTTCAGGAAAACTAAAAACATGGCAAGCTTAGAATTTAAAGGTTTTATCCAAATACACTCTCAAATCATCCAGAATAAAAAGAAGCAAAATTTTGATTTATTTATAAGTTCCGATAGTATCGATCGATCAAGCAACTACCGTCAGTTTTCCTCGCTCTGACGAGGTAGGCATGCCGGCTTCGTCCAAAACACTCATTTTTATAACCTCTGGAATATCAATAACATCGCAAATTACACTCAGAATTTGGCCTTTTCTGGAAAGGTTCTGTGATGAAACAGGAATAATCAGATAGTCTGCAAAAAAATCTTCTTTTTCAAACGCTAAAGTCTCTGGATATTTGGTTTGGAAGTGAAAGTTCTTGTGTGAGCTTTTTCAAGCACACACAGGCATGAAAATGGACACACACACATCCTTTTATGACGTTAAAAGCGATTCAAGTTGCATTTTATTCAAGATATGGGTGAGTTAGTCCAAAACAAAAGGCTACAGTCTCTTTCTTGGCGGAAACCTAGTCAATAACTAACAGGCTCAAATTTTATCGATTCACTAAAGATAATGCAGTAAGCAAGAAACCTCAGATTTTCACACACACCAGTTTTTGTTCACGCTTTCCTGATGATTCCAGACAAATTAGAAGAAGCCTGCAACCTATCAAACTACAACCCCATCATACACGGTTTCAAATGCAGATATTTCACTCAACTTGACAAGCAAAAACAATTTCTAAAAATCGCCGAAAATTGCAAACTTTCACGCCATTATGCTATCCATTCGGCTTCATAAGAAGCTATAATTTAAGCTTAAAAAGTTGCCATAGAGCTATAGGGGTACAACCAATGCTAAAAGGCATCAAATAAAGTAAATTAAAAGAGTTAAATTTCGCAAGCCAAAGAAGAATTTAAGCAGTAGTAGTGGTACTAGAGCACACATACGCACATTCTCAGTCTGGTAGCCAAGGTAATAGTAACGGCAACTTTATGGTGCTAATAGTAAGGAGAGCGAGCAGTTACCATCTTATTGTGTGCAAGCAGGTTTTATACATTGCATACCCAACCAATAACGAAACCACACAGAAGCCTTTGATGTGAGTACATTTAGAGCTTCTTATAGTCCTGCGAAGCCAAACTATCAGCAGCAGTTTGAGTGCATGCAAAAAATATCAAAACAGACTTTGTATACATTCCGGTACCAACACGAAGACAGCATTTGCGTGTGTCTGTAACAACATGAAGATAGACCATGGGTGTGTGCGGCAACAAGAAGATACACTTGGTGTATCTAACAACATGAAAACATATTTTTTTGCGTGTGTTTAGCAACTATCCACATTCATTTTAAGCTTTCCAGCTAACAATGAATCACATTCTCTTCCTTCAAAAGCCAAACTTACCGCTGGCCCATTATAGTTCTCAATCATATTGTAAAGCATCCGCTTGTCGACATAATGCTCCTTTTCTTCTTGAAGAGTCCCTATGTCTTTCTTCAGGGCCTCCAAGAAAACACTATTTTCAACAAATAGAGAAGATATATGTGCTCAAGTAGTAAAGTAGTATACAAAATGCAGAAATTTCACGTTATAGTGAGTTTTACTTCCACTATTGAGAGGGTTTCCTTAAGCCATTCGAAAAATCGAGACACTTGCAATATAACCTTCAAGAACATCATCCACAAGAATCAAGATGCAAAAAAAGGGGCACTTTAAGAGCAAAAAGACAAACATTCCTCCTTTCCTTCAGCAAAGGCTCTATTTCCGACGAATATATATGTGTATGCAAATGAAATACAAAGAAGTAACGCAACAAGAGAAAGAGGTTTTTGCATCTGAATTACATACAAATCGAAAAGGCAACACCACACACAACCAAGATGAAGCAACAGACACCAAACACGAGGTGGGTGTGTATCATAATGAAACACAAAGCAAAAAAACAAGAACAAAAGTTTTTAAAAAGCACTTAAAACCAAATTATTACTCGATATTCTCTATTTTGAATCTCTGATAATTCCGATAATTCTCTAGTATTTCTTCCCTATATCAGGATTTGAACCTACTCCATATATGAAACACACTTAAGCAGTTAGCGTAAGCCTAGCTATTCATCTTCAGAAAAAAAAAAGAAACCAAAACACACACAAAGAAATAAAACTTTTCCCTAAATTTAACCTCATTCGTTCATTTTCTTCGACTTTTCGGGAAAAATGAATTGATTTTCGCTCGATCTCAGCTTGTAAGTTATCCACTTTATTTTTAAGATCCACATTTTCTTTTTTAACCTCTTCAAGCTGAGAAAAAAAAACTTCAAATTCCATCAATTTGCAGTGTATAATAAACGAAATTCTTTGAAAAAAAAGCTAAAAATGTTCAGAAGGAGCTTAAAAACATGCACCGAAGAAAGGGAAGAACCACACCTCATCAAAAAAATTTATAATCAGAACTACTATTAACTTCATTAGATTAAAAAGACATACATACACACACCAAATTAATTCATTGCTAAACAAAGTTTATATATATCAAGTTCCGAAGAAGCATTGACTCTCTTGATATGACGCATTGATTGAAGAAATCTAAATACTTCTTTAAACCATCTATACTGATCTTTGATATAGTGCGTGTTTTGTGCGTATATGCTACCTTCACAGGTATATGATAGTGCCTGTGTGTGTGTGCCCTCGAGCTCCACATAAAATTACCTACAAAGCGATGATGATTAGGGAGATGCATATATATATTCTATATCATGAAGAATCTCATAGCATCAGACTAAATCTATCAATCAACACACAAGATAAATGGAAATGCCTTTAGTTGAAAAAGTCATCCAAAAAGGTAGAAAAATCCCTCCATTCTTGAAGAATTTGCAACAAAATAAAGATGTTAGTGAGATTTAGCAAGTCACCAAGCATGCATTTCTTACATCGTCCAACTTTTTCTCGGTTTGACTTAATGAACTCCATGCAGCAACTGTTTCTGAGCGTAGTACCTCCAGAGCATTTGCATGTTCTACCTGCGAAAAAAAGATAAAAATAGTTGGTACTTCAAACAAAAACCCCAAATTCCAGCAATTTTACACTTTTTCTACTAAAAAACAGCAAAAAATAAAAAAAAAAGGTTTCTTGAGATTTGCATAAGATTTGAAGATATGCCAAGCCTGCAGTAGCTTCTCAAAAAAAACTCCTTTACCTGGCCTTACACACACGCCACTCAAAATATCTCCAGCACGAAAAGTTATAAGAAGGCATCTTCAGGCAAGATACTGACTTTTCTCCCATTCTTTTTTCAGTTTCAAAGATATCACAGATTCTACCCACAGCAAATCAAATGGAAAAATGTAGCAAAAAACAAAGAAAAAGCACATTAACACCATCTCAGCCTAGCAAGCTTTACCCAGTCGTTGCTACAAGTCACGAAACTCCCTTCTATTCAGGAAAAAGTCAATCAGAAATCGATTATTCAAAAAAAATTGATATATTTCCAATGAAAAAACCCAAAGAAGCCTCAGAAATTGCAGAGTGTTAAAGCCTTTAAAACGTAAAATAATTTTAAGAAACAATCAGTTCTGAACTGCTCTGAAGACCTGCATTTCCTCGATGACGCTACTCAATTTATCGACAACTGTTCTAGAAGCCTGGAGCTCCACTTTAAGACTTGTTATATCATTTCCCATACGTAGAACCTCTGTCTCTGGTGCAGACGAGAAGGAATAGAACCAAAAAGTATATCACTTTATCGGCGATTGGGAAATGAGAAAAATCGCAAGAAAATTGGTTCATCCGCCAGCGGTTTTCTACGTATAACACATACACACACACCCAGAACTAAACAAATCTTCAGGATACCACTTATACAAGCAAAAAATGAATGCCAAAAAACCAAAGCTTTAACAGCTATGAAAAATCTTAACCTGCTTGATCTGACATCTTCCTGTACTTCTCCAAGTTCGCTAGCTGTATTCTTGTATTGCTGAGTTCCTCCTTTAAAGTATCAACGCTCTGGAATCACAAATGACGAGCACACACATAAAAGAAAGCAAAAACTCATAAGATCTAGTAACAAGCTATCCCATGATTAGAATCTAAGAGAAGCAAATTATGAGGGAGAGATATTAAATGCAAAGAGACTATAGCACTCGCACACAAAAAATGTGCGTGTGCGCAAAAACGCTATTTTTATACCGAAAGCTGCTCCTGGACTTGTTGTTGATCGGATATGCGATTTCTCAGCTCCAGCTGCAGTTTGGCATACATTTCCTGCAGACAAATAAACCATCAAAAGTATGAGTTTAAAGGGAACAATGCTCTTCTTCTCATGAAAAAGCTGCAAATATGGAAAAAAAGTGCTAATCCACAGGAGATATGCAGCGGTTTTCACGCGTTTACTACTTTGTCAAAGAATTGATGGATCATCTTCACATAGTAAAAAGAGAGCAAAACGCCACACACAGTAAACGGAAAACTTCCACGCACACCAGAGTAATACTTTACTCTAGCCCAAAACAATATATACACTCAAGAAAACCTGTTATACAAAGGAAATTCATCAGAATACGTAGTGCATAATTTCAGTAATTTCATACACACAAACATTCTTTTAAACACGCAATAATAACATCCATCAACGTAAGCATCCTCCTAAAAACCACACACACATGTCAAATAACACACAAAACCTCAAAAAAAGGTATTTCCTCCCCCTCATCTTATCTATATACCTCAATAATTCTATCTTCACCCACCTTCCAATGCTCTAGCTGGCTTATCACATCATTCTTATCCCCCACCAACTTCTGCAGCTGCTCAGAGACTGCTTGCTCAGTGAGGCCACCAAATTCGACGCCCTCATAAGAGCTGGAAGCAGGAACTACAACAGAATCACTTTCCACCGCTAAACCATTGCTGAAGAAGATAGATACAATAATTAAAGCTAATTTTTGTTATATTAAAGCAGCAGAAAAGGCATAATTATACTCGTGAAAAAGTTAGGTGCACGTACAGCCCCAAAAACAGCACTCATCTTCTATACGGCGTGGATGAAAAGATAAAGAATCAGGAAAAACAATAGAAAATAAAGATATAGAAAAATTTTAAAAAAAAAATTTTTTGCAGCGCTTGGAGTGTGTGTAGAAAGCAGGCTAGACTAGCACAGATTCTTGAAAAATCCTATTTTGCAGAAATTACCACATAAAGACAAGTGGAAACAGTTTTTCTAGTGGATTCATCAAACAATCACATCACCAATAGACTTCTCGATACACACACACATGGATATGTATTCGCATATAAATAGAAAGCAGAAATTAGCTTGAAATCATGCCACAGTGAGAAAATCGCTAGCAGGCAGCTACAGATATCACAAGAATCACAAAACCTATATATATATCAATGTAAGGGATTTCTCAGCAGGCAGCTGTTGCTAGAGGAATCGCTTCAAACCAAAAGACTAGCCGATAACGCTTACATACAAAAAATATTATACTTTATGATAAAAAATGTTCTACTGGATTTTATAGATAGAAATATTTATAGAGAAAAAATATATAAGCAGCACTTTATTAGCATTAATCTATAGAGCTGATGTATTTTCACACGCAAAAATCATCCCGAGCTCTTCCCAAAAAAACACCACACTACATAGAGCATCCTGCACGCACCAAAGCTCATCCCAAAAAACCTTCACACACACTATACAACACATCCTGCACAGCTGAAATTTCCCTGGAAAACAAGCTGCCACGATGAGAAATAACTCAATTCCATGCAAGGATTTCACCCAAGAAAGGCAAATTAAAATACCAAATAATAAGATTTTTTTGTGAAAAAATGACATAAATTCAAGAAGATTCAGCTGAAGACGGTAGTTTCACTAGCTGAAGACTTTATTCAACAGCTTATTCCATTATAAAACCATTTAGAAGTTAGTAAATACCCCCTTACCCTGAAAAATTGCAGAAAATTTTCCGAAAAAATCATTTGAAAAGGGAAAAAAGTGAATTTCTTCGCTTTAGCAGCTACCTCGAGGTGATCTGATTGTCCGCTATGACTTTCCTTAGCCTTAAAATCTCTTCTGTATACTTTAGAGCCTCTTCTTGTCTCACCTTAAAAAGTTTAATAGATGAAACGAAAAGCAAAGGGTTAAAAGAGTGTTTTACAGAAGATTTCAAAAGGTTGCCAAAGAGGCTGGTAACTTCCCGAATTTTTGAAGCTTTAGCATTTATAAAGGGAAACATCACATACAAACTTCGCTAACACACGCTTTTCACCCCAGAAAAGCAGGCAGAATGAGCTTCATGGTCAGTTTATGGTAGAGCACTCAATTTAGCCTTTTTACTGCATACAAACTAAACGCATGAAAAAGTCTAGAAAAAATCAAATTATGCAAACTAAAAAGTTTAGAGGAGCTTGAAAAGGATATATAAGACTAAGCAACAAAACAGCTCAGCAACCCAGTATATTGAAGCAGGTACTAAATATACGAAAACTTAAAAGATAAAAATATACCACCTAAAATACCTTCATTTCACAAAAAAAGTATATAAATTAAATGATTAGAAGGTCCAGTCATACATGATGTTCTTCAGCTAGATAAGTAGAGTCATTGTGAAGAAGTTTTTCAAGGTTTAAATAATGCAAAAAATGGTATTTCTTAACATCAAAAGATCATTTAAGGGCAATAAAATCAATTTTCCTCTTTTAAGATGAAAAAAAATCGATTCCAGTATTTTTACGGCGAGTTAAGCAAAACTGTTTTTGTTGCATCAGAAACAACAAAAGAAGTGTTACAGTTCTTCTTCTGGTTTTCTTCCTCTTCTTTTTCTACAGTCTCTGCGCTTCTTTGCACTCAAAAAAAAGGTTATCATCTACACCGCGAGCTCCTACTTGCTTCATAAGTGATGCGCTTTTCTCGTAATGATCTTCAAGCAATTCTTTCAATTCTTTCTGCTCTTCTGACATATTTTGGATTGTTTGTCTCAAAGCTTTAATATTTTCTTTTTCTGTTTCAGAGGTTTTCTCTGAGGCATCCAGATTATCATATTCCCCAGAAGAAGTGGTAGCTGCGTAAAGAAGCAAATAAAAATGGAACAAGAGTGAGAAAAATATACCTAACTATACTATTTGTATATACATATATATCTGCTTATATATATTGCATATCTACGAACAACACACATATATTTATAGAACATTGCAAATATAGTCGATCTTGTGAGTTTTAAGTGCCATCACGTGAGTATTAAAAGAGGGAAACAGCTAGTTTGCTTTATAAAATAGCCACAACCTCCATAGTTAAGCATCAAGCAAAACACCTTCTGAAATTGACGAAAAAACACACTTTGGGGGGGGGGCGGGGAAGAAAAGTCCCATTCACATTCAAAATTCAACCACCATCATTCTAAGCGACTCTCCTTATCTTCATGATGAGATACTGCAGCTACACCCAAAAGCCACACACACACAAGCGAAAAAGCCAAGGTCTGCAACTAGTGTAGACATCCTTTAATCCAAAACTTACGAAAATGATGCTTTTCACTACAAGAGAAGCAAAAATACACACAAATTTCGCCTACCAAAATTGCTCCTTCTCGACTCCACGTTTGACACACACACCAAGAATCTTTCAAGGAATGCCAGTATTGCAGAGCAGAGATTTAATGCCTGCTTCACATCTTTTGCAGGTGGCGTAGATGTTTCTATGAAGTTTTCAAATTCATGCAGAGTAGCCTCAAACTGCGGATTCTTTAGCAAGCTTCTAAACCTCTTACGAAAATCTTCAGAAGCTACGAGAAAAGTAAAAAGATTGCAAAGAGGATGAAGATGCATATAAAAAAGGAAATTTTAACAGATAACGAAGAGGATGAAGATTCAGATAAACTCAGATTGCCGTATTGCAAAGAACCGAGTCTAGGTTAGAAACTATAAAATACTTATCTTTCTTCAAATGCAATAAAATTTTATAAAGAATTCATTCTTTAATCAAAACTTATCAATTGCAGCATACTTGTGTGTTCCTCTGCAGGGGGTGGTGGTAGTAGGAGGGAGGTGGTGGATGCTAACAGGAGACGAGTGGGAGAGGAAAAAAATGCACACATCACAAGAAATCGCACATACATAAAGAAGCCTTCTAAAAGTGATATAACAGAGATTCCAAGGTAGTCAAAGATTATTGGGGTACAACAAGCACTTTTTAAACTAAGGAGAGCTACTATGCACACTACTCGTAGAAAAATGCGGCAAAACGGTAAAATACTCATCATACTTGCTACTTTCTATAACATCTGTGTTGATACGTAAGCCAACCCGTATAGCACGTAAAGCAAGCCTTCTACTCCTCAAGAGAAGAATGATTTTTTCTCCCCTTTTATTAGTCTAAAGCTATAGAACATCAAAAAAGCAAAGATATCTTCAATTTTTTAATGATTTTACCACGTAAGCGGCTCCATTTTTCAAGTAAAACTTCACTGAAGCCTTCCGGGCTTCCGAAGATATTATCAGTTTCATTGTCGTTTAAAGGAGATATTATCCGTTCTGTGAAGAAAAAAATCGTAAAAGTGATAAAATATACATAATCAGCACAAAATAAAAAAATTTAAAGTACATGAACGTAAGAATCTAATCCGAATTTTGAGGCTAATTTATTTGATGAATTTCTTGATCTTTTTGATATTAGTTCGGCACAGGAAAGGAATTTTGATTATACAACTATCGCAAAAAAAACAAAAAATACTCTATTCTTTAAAAAAATAGAGCTTTTCAAGAAATCATCTAATAGTACCTAAAAATCGATTAAATTTACCAACCTGAACTTTGGGAGAAAACATGATTTGCTCGATTAGAAGCATTGTTGATAGTGCTGTGAGCTTTACCTGGTTTTTCCAAAATGTAATCACTTGTATTGGAATCGCTGGAGCTACCTTTTGGCCCTAAAAGGACATCATTTTGAAAAAAGTACATTAAAAAAGATTGCAAATTTTAAAAATATCCCTAATATAACTAGGCAAACTTCAATATTGGAGTACTAAAAAGCATCATCTTCCAGGCCATCCGACACGAATAACAACATAATATTCTAAGTAACGGTAATTTTTGCAAAAGCTGCACTTACAAATAACCTAAAAACAAATGATTTCCAAAAGATAAAATTATTTAGATGAAACCTCAAAGGCTTCTCAGCTTTGATGATATCACGTGATAGTTTTCAGCGTTTTGTGAAAAAAAAGTGAAGATCCTACCTGGATGATGCACGGCCTTTTTTTGAATATTTGCACTCTTGTGTTTCTGCGAAAAAACAATTTATGGTTAAAAGGGTGTCTAAGTGAACTTAATACCGAGAAAAAAATAATAAGCAGAAGAAGGAAAAGAAAAAGAAAAAAAATAACAATAAGAAAAAGACTGAGTAAGAAGAATTCTAATACGAGCAATAATAAAGAATAAAGACGAAAAAAGAACTTCACTACTCGCTTACTGTATCATCTTGAGATAGTCGAGTTTCTCTCGATCCCTCATCAGGCTCATCATCGGAGTCGCGAAATATTGCATGGTTAATCTCTTTAAAAGTATCTTGCAATGGATGCAAGTACTGCACGTAGATTCAGGAATGACTCAATATTTACCTCAATATCTTAACCAAGTATCGTTAAAACTTCTTTTAAAATTATATGCAATCAAATAGCAAAAGCAGAAAAAATCTCCATATTCATTAAATTAAAAGCTGCCAAAGAAATTTTCTGCATAAATAACATTAAATTTTAAAAGCAAACCCTGCAGAGAAATCTTTAGAAGCAGGACATGCCAATTTTAGATTTATAAACAGCAATAAAGGTGCACAAGTAGAAGAATAAGCAGGAAAAAAAATAGGCAACAAAAATAGCACCACTAGTCAAGACTACTAAATCAAAGTAGAAATGCTTTTTTCAAAAAAGCAAACCATGAAGAGTAAGTCTAAAGCACATATTAGCGGTAGACATTTGTCGTCAGAGCTAATAATAATGCTTTCTAAATAACTGATATAATTCCTTTTTCAGTTTATACATAATCTAAATCTAAAACTATTGGCGGTACTGCTATACCACGATGAGTATAATTTTGCACAATATTGCCCTAAAAATTGTTTTGAATTAGGGTTTATGGTATATAAACCAGGACTGAGAGTTTTGAAAAGATTAAATGCAAGCAATAAAGTACTCTATCAACAAAAACAATATTCCTGATACTTTTATAGCTTTTTTACCGAATCTTGCTACACACAGGGGCTTCTAAAGTTAGCTTTGCTTTAACCCTCTTTAGAGTTAGGCAAATTAACTTTGCAAAGCTGAAATACGCAAAATTATTTCTGGTATCATTAGCTCAAGACCTGGGCAACCTAACCCTCTTTATTAAAGTTTCTGGTATTCCCACATCTTTTTTCCATTGCAGTACCTTCGTATTTGGCCTTCTTAGGTATTCTTTTATGTAACAAAATAATAGATACATAAAAGTATACTTTTGTATTAAAAATCTAAATAAAATTCCTTCATTTATAGGATAAATAATAAAAAATACATTTCAATGCCCAGTACAGACCCAAGACATAGAATCGCAAATGATATACACGAATGTTCCTGCTTTTCCAAAAAAGGCAAAAGAACAAATGGTTTCCTGGCAATTTTAAGTCACGACAATTTTTATAGTTGTTTGAATATTTGGTTCTCTATTGTAGGGGTCACCACAATTGCCCGAAGCGTAAAACCTAATGGCAATGACGATATTATGCAAGACCTTCCATGGGAGAAACAAGTACAACATTGGAGTCCACAAATGAGCTAGGATCACCCCACAACATAGCAAGCAGCGGCTATGGAGAGATATATAGTTAGTATGATTTTTCGAACCTGGGTTAGTTGATGCATCTTCTTATTCATACATGTTCAGAATAAAATAAAATAGCTCTCGCTTGGGCATTAAAGCGCGTCACCTCGTGCTGCTGACGTAGTCAGATACCGTTTAACCCTGTACTGGCACAATGATCCGTTTCATTACTAACTTAAAAGTTCATGGCTGCATCGTAAAGAGGTGTGAAGGCAGGATTTCTATTGCAGTTACAGAGAGTTTATTTAGTCTCGTCAAATGCATAGCTCCATAGCCCTTGTTTTTGACGTTTGTAACTGGCGACTCCCAAGCTACATCCAGACACTTCGCTACAATTTAGTAGGTAACTAAAATTTTACTAAGCAATACATACATCAAGTATCCAAAAAATTTATATTCGGGAAAGCGAATGTATTCTTCCGCGCAGCAAAGCCCTACTGCAAATACTTGCTTTGCCGCCAGTAGCTTTTGTTAATCCCGGCCTACGTAAACCACTCGAGGATCCACGATGAATAAGAACTTATCCGCGGAATTTACAAATATTGGAAGCAGTACTAACTCTCAGCACGATTAGCACTCATTCCAGCCACCTACCAGCAAGCCGCCCTCCTGGACTTCGCTTTCGCGCGTGTGCTAATAGTCCTCGGATTTTACTACTCGGGGCACCGATGTGATGCCACTATCCAGCGGTATCGCTATCGTGGAACTGCCGCTCCCTCAGGAAGCCTGAATTAGCCGTGTGTTTATAGGGAAAACTTGTCTAACTTTAACATTCCTGTCTCTAATCCCCACACTTCTACCTATACATTCAAGTCATCTACTTCTTTTGTTACAAGCGCTGTGGTCTTAAAAGTCAAGGGCAAAGGCTCAAACGCTTCTACTAGCCATTAGCTATTCAATTACGCCGCCAGGTTCGGGTGCGAAGGGAGCAGCTGATCATTTGAAGCATAGCAGGTATATGCTATAGCAGCAGGCTACACTGCGAGCGAGTAGTACGGACTCTTCCCTGCAAACGGGAATTCACAATTAACGCGGGGTCTAATGCTGTGAGGAGTGAGCAGAGTGCTGTTCCCACAATAAGCAGGCCACCAAATTCTTTAACTGCCTCTTGGCCTTTGACGTAAAGAGTGGAAGTCCTACAAGTAAATAGTATAAATAAAAAATGCATCAAAGCAATAAAATCCATGAAACATTTATAGAATAAAGTGAGTCAAACAACCAATAATATGCATTGGAAACCCCCTGGGTTATAGCAGCTCGAACTTTAGCTGGATAAAGGTCCATAAAAGGCAGCTAATGTACACTTCGCATTCTTGTCTTAGGGATGACGTTCACTCAATTACATAGGCTTTCCTGCTGTGCCAGCATAAAGAATTAAAAAAACTTATGAAGTTAAGACTCGTCATATCCCTAAATATTTTTCTGCGAAAAAAACCTGCAAAAGAATATATTCAGCACAAAGTTAATTATGGCTCTCGAGTTACACCACTGCTGTTATCAGATATTACTAGGCTGAAATTTTCTGGTATTTTTAGGAGCAAATTACCTTGCTAAACTTGAAATCCTAGAGCCAAATGAATCTTTGTATTATGGGGAAGCGGATACAGTTACACTTGGATTGAGCTAATAGAAAATTTGCATCGCTTTTACTAGAATGCACAGCAAAAAAGCCTACCTAATCCTTTATCTTTCGTAGTTTTTTTACTACTTTCATAGGGCAACTTAAATATGCTAAAAAAGAGTTGTCTTGGTTTTTAGAGCATGCACCAGGTTCTAAATAAACACAAGTACTATAATTCCAACACACTGCTTGGCTTACAAGTACATACAAAAACTGAAGGTTTCAGCTTAAATCGCTAAGCTTAATCGATCCAGCCGTATTTTGTGTCACTAGCTTGGCGATCTGCTCTTGCATTCTGAAGTAACCAATGCCGCCGTCAACTCTTAGAATCACCGGACGCAAGGCTCATCGCACAATCTTTGCATATATCAACTCAGCAAAGAATATTGTCAACATTGCATAAAAAATATTCACCACGAAAAATTTCGTGGTACATTTACCGATTAGTCTGCTCAGCTCCTTCCTTCAATTATTTTTGTATTACGCTTTCCTTTAATGTCCGTAGGCATTGCTGGGTACCTTAGTTATAAAAGAGCCTTATTACTACTCATGCATTTTGACGTTAGGCTTTTAAAGCAAGATAGCTGATGCGCCCTAATTAGCGAATTATAAGATTAGCCCTACAAAAAATTCGCTGTATTTGTAAACTCATCTAGATTAAATCGAAAAGCTTGGCAACATTTACTTTCGAAACTGCAAAATTGGAGATGGCTTTTTTCCTTAAATTGAGTTTTATCCTTTTGTCATATGGTTGATCAATTGTTACATTGAGCAAGTAGAAAATGTTGATCATCTTAACATGGCAACCTTAAAATTTTTAGAAATAGAAAAGGCGCAGTACTATTCTGTCCAAAGGAGGCTATTAAAATCTGGCGAGCTACTCTCTATTGTGGTTGAAGTCACTGTCTCAACCTCCAATGACGCCTAGTGCAGCACTTCTAGATGAACTGGCAGTGGCAGCATAAAAACTCCCCGTATTGCTAGCATTCATAAATTCACTTAGGCTGGCACAGGACTAGTGTATAGCTCAATACGAAAACGCCAATTAGTTGAATATACACCAAAAAACAATCACCTAGAATTTTTCCATACAGTTTCATGCCTGTGCTATCTTTGGAGCAGCCTATACATGCTGCTCAAAGTTTCATATCTCTAATTTTTCAACTCAGCCTTGCTTGTGTTCTATAGAAAAGCGAACATTGCTAGTATAAGAGAATTAAAGCGTGCCTCCTAATTGTGGTAAATTTGTTCTTGAAGTAGGTGGCAAGTCTACACAAGGCTTTAGATTCATTGGTGTATTTGTACTTTTTTTGAAATAACAATGTCGGCATGTTTGTTCAAGTTGTTCCTTTTATGGCTGCCACTAGTACCTAAGATACGAAAAAACTCAGGCAATCCTCAGAGTAAAGAACAATTCAAAAGGTAGTAAAGCTAACTACAATGAAGATAGTTTTAAGATAATGGTAGCAAGATTGCATCACATATAAGATACTTTGAGAGAAGTAACTTCATCCAGGCAACGTGTGACAGAACAAGGACTGCGTATTTAGGCAATGGAGTGTTTGCGAAGGTAATAGTTCGGGAGTGCCAATGTATTATGATGATCCGTAAATCACTATTTCCAAAGGGCCTTCGGGGTTGGTGGTTCCTCTACGAGTCTTATTGGAATCAGCAATGAATTATCGTTTGTAACACTCTTTTTATATAGATGAATACATTATATTATCTCCTTAGGTCTCAATTTTTAGTCATATCGTCTAGCCATTTCATTACAGCTATGGACCTACAATGAGGCACCCTGGGGTAAAATTTGTATATGCTCTCTATGCCTCTGTGCACTCAGGTATGAAAAGTTAATTCGTAGCAAACTTCTGGCTCCCTCCTAAAATTCAACTCTTCATTTAGCTATATATTCAGTGATCCGCTGTGCAATGTGAGGTAGCACTTCTTTTGCAAGGCATAGAAGCAAGCCTTTATAAATACCTAGTAGTTTTATTAAGGTTCAATGAGTGAAACTCTTGCTAGAAAAATCCTTGCTGTACATAATATGAATTTAGCTACATAATACACTCATATCAACATAGCTTGGCGTATATTCAGGGCCGTATCTATTCCAACAAAAATTTTCGTCATCTCCACGAAATTTATAGTATCAATATTTCTGCTTTCATTTCCATTCGTTTATCCAATCTGATTCGCTATCCTGCAGTTACTTCTGAGGCTTCCCAAACCATTGTGCTGTTTTTTGGTACCATCATCAACCATACTCATTGCCATAATGCAAGCAACTTTTAAGGATTATACCGGAATAAAGTTTTGCTATATAGCGCTGGTCAGTTCATCCCACATAGCGAAATCCGGCGTTTCAATAGCGTGGAAAGGGCATCCTACGCGTCCTTCGCGAATACCTACAAGCTAACATCTCCTGCTTGTTCAATGCAAATAAGAGAAGAAAATAGCTTGTTTCGATGCTTCCCCCGTATCTAATAAGTTATTCACTTCAAATTCAGAAGTTTCCTTGAATTAACATGCCGCTACCGACGCATGAATTTTTATTTCATATTCACTGGCAGCTTACGCTCAAACAAATAACCTGCTCGGAAAATTTATAGCTTTATCCAACTCAAACAAGCTTGATTAGACGCATATAATCATCCTCCACGCCGAGCCAATTATTTTTAGAGAATTGCTGCAGCTCTAAAGGTTTCCTGGAGAATTTCAACTTTTTGTTTCAAAAGAGGAGGAATAATTTTCGTAGATTTAAATTTTTAACTTCCTTTAAAAGAAAGTTGCAACAGACATATCATTACTTTCAAGCCGATTGTGCTTTCAAAAATTCTAGTTCGAATTTCTTGACCCTAGATATTAAGCATTTCTATGAAGGAGTTTCCGCAGGATATCCACACAAAAAATGTCAATTATGGCTTTTAATGCATGCTGGAATAGTTCGTACAAACGGGTCATTCCCTACCAAAAATATTCTCTAAAAATTCAACGTCTAAATATCCGACAGGAATCTTGTTAGCATAATTTGTACATCTTAATTATGCTAAACAGGGGGTGCAATATGAATAAATATATTATAATAAGCTTGCCCTTACTAAACAAAAACTGCGTACTTTACCGCTTTATGCAAACATAATTCCTCTTCAAAAGTTTGAAATATGAACTAAAATATGACTGGATTTCAAATTTCTCATAAGCATTCGAATCGCCTGAACCTTATTGATTCTAATATAGTCTATGTAGATTACAAACAAAAAGTCTTGGCTAACAACTTATTTCGATGTACACAAGTTCATAAAAAATCATATGTATAACCTTAAAGTACGTAATATTAGCAAGGCCGTATGCATATCGTTAGCCCAAATTACTCATTTTACGCAAGATATACTGTCTAGCACCAGAACTTTATATTAAGTGGCTGACAGTGAAAGCTTTCCACACAAGTAGCAACCTCGAGAGGAGTATGAAGCCCCCTTAGCACCAATTCAAGAAAGTGTGCATTTGTTGGTACAAGACAACCAAACCCGTGACAAAGGCCTCTCATTATCCAGCCCCAAAATCAACCTTATGAGGTAGAAATATCAACTCATACGAATGACTATGCCGTAAGTTGAAGGTTGCATATGAACATCCGATAATAAGCATTATTGCATATCAACAGAACTTCTTTGAAAAAAACCGTCCTTAACAAATCCAGTAACCATATCCCAACAATAAAATATTGAATAACTGGCGCAAAAACATTTGAGCAAACAATTTTACATCTTTAATCAAAAACTTTACCTCCTGAGGCTCATATAATAAGCAAGAATCCCTCAAAAGCAGGAAGGCTCAAAATGACTAATTCTTAGGAGTTGTAATGACTAAAATATTAAGGTAAAAGATGCTTAAAAGTTACTCTTATTTAAGTTCCTTCCTTGAAGCTACAGGAAGGGTTTCAACAATTTTTTAGAAATACCTAAGTGTAGACACATGGGTAAACTGAGCCATTTGTATAACCTCACACCAGCTAATTAATTAATAATATAAAAAAGGATAACAAAACCTAGGTAGCCTTGAGTTACTAAACATCAAGACTCAGGTCCTCGAATTGATTGTGCCACTGCCGTAGATGCAGCAATAATACGAACGTCAAACACTGGCCGATCTGCTGCTGTAGTCTGGACGTTCGATATCTTCCTAACTATCTCCATTCCAACCTTTACTCTTCCAAATATAGCATGCTTCCCGTCTAAAAATGGAGTGGGCGCTAAAGTTATGAAAAACTGCGAAGCATTTGAGTTAGGTCCACTATTAGCCATGGATAGTATACCAGCTCCTGTATGCTTCAAACCTGAAAAGGGGGTAAAATAAAAAAAATTGCAATCACAAACAAATGGGCATATGAAAAAAAATACGCCATGCAACTAGAAATTCAGGCAAGAGCTTACTCCAGTATTTCGCCACAAAAAAAGCAGCGCTCTTTAATAGTAAAATAGCGCATAAGATTAATAAAAACATGCTATTGTTAGGTTTAGGAAGAGTACTGTAAAGCCATACCAAATACTAGAAACCCGACGAGAGGGCGTGAAAAACAATATACAAACAGCAGACAATCCCAGGCTTATTATTTACATGACCTCCCGGCAATCAAGAACGCTGTACTACTGCTTTAAAAAACATATAATTGAAAACAACTCACTATAACATCTTCAGGAATGTCCTGCATGTGAGCTTAGTGACCCCATGATGCAAACTTTCATTACAGTCACAAGGTATAAATGTAATGCTAACCTTTGAAAAATAACTCTCAAGCAATGCAACATTTCTCATCTTCCCACGGCTAAAAAATGCTTGCTGCATAGAATAGCTATTGCTTAAAAACAGGCATGCAAGAGACAAGAGCACCTCATCCCAAATAAAACGCAAATACGTTAGCAATTTTCAATTAAGATTTATTTACGTTACACATCATCTTTTCAATTTAAAAAGTTAAACTTCATTATGAAACCAAAACTTAATCATAAAGAGTCACGTAGGTGCAAAACATAATAGATCGCCCACATCAACACAAGCTTCCCAGCGAATGATGCCGGTCGTCAAACTCAAAGCTATTGGAATTGAGAGGTAGTACCAAATATGCCAAAATGATAAGCTACGAGGCTTACACAGCGTGCTGCAAAATTGCAAGAAAACTAACGGCCTGCCGCAGCCATGTTAATATGAAAAAAAATTCGCTAATATTCAAGAAATCTCATAAATTTAGATACTTTTTTTAACCAGCAGACACTGACAGGCTATCTAAGTTTCAGCAGCATGCTTCCTATAAGCGTACCTATAGTATCAAAGTGTCTGCAGACGCACCTATAGTATTAAAAAAATTGTCTGAAAAAATCCCTGGCAACATAAATACCGCATTAATCATGCACTACTACACCCCAATACTATCCAAAACCAATATAACATGTAATACTGAATAATATTAGAACTTTAAAAATTGCATTCAATTTGAATCTTTTTCACGAGAGCCACACTTGCGTACCTGGGTGAAACTCATCTTCAAAACTTTTTCCGTAGACAGAAATACCCCCCCTCCCAGTACCGGTTGGGTCGCCTCCTTGAATACACAAGTCTCTTACTATCCGATGAAAAATGGTACCATCATAATATCCCCTCTTACATAGTTGATAAAAGTTGTGGCAAGTCTTTGGAGCATGCTTCCAATAAAGCTCTAACTGTATCCTGCCCATATTTGTGTCCAGAAGCACATCACCCTCCTCTGGAGCTGAAGAGATTCCTCCAGAAGCATGCGGTGTATCTGACTGAAGAGTAAGCAATGGAGTGTCAGCTTGAGTAAACATTTTCACCACATGTATCCTATGAAATCTGAAACAGGCATAATTTCAGGTATGAGCATCTCGGTTTAAACCACTTTCTGAGCCGCAGAAGGTAAAATTTTGGGCTATTTCGAATTCAATGCGCAACAACAAACAGGTATACCAGAACAAGGCGGTTACCTTTTAAAAACAACCCAAAATGCATTCGGGCACTACGTAAGAAGCGATAAGCAATACATCATCAAATAGCCACTATATGTGACCATGAAAAGAGAGATGCTGAAGTCTGCGGCATAGAGCTTCTTCACTATTGTGCAGCTGTGACGGTGAGAAACGGGGTCTGAATGCTACCAAGAGCTTTTGAATGTTGATGTGTGCTTACCCTGTTAGCCGCTGACTATCCACACTGTGAGACTCATTCAAAAGCTCAAACCCATTTCATCGCCCCACTTACTAAATCCAAAACTCGCTATTCCCGGCGTAGCTCCAGCACATTAGCTGTCCCCGTATGAGGGTCATCTATACTTCGGTGAGCATGCACACTGTGGCAAGTGCTCAAAGAACGCCTGTCCATTGCCTTGAAGGGGATAAAGCATACAGATTTACATTTTAATTGATAAAGTGAATGCAAGTGCTCGAGCAACGCTTGTCCAATGTCTTGGAGGAGATAAAGAAAAATATAGAGCTTTACATTTTAAAAAGAGTTGATCTAATAACATTCGTTAACTGTATTGGGTGCTTATCGGATAGCGTTGATTCTTAACATATGGTCCGCCTGGGTCTTATATCACAGCAGTAGGTTGTATGCTTTCATCGTAGTCGTCTAAAGTACAAGATCATGAATGAATTAAGTGGCCAGATAATAGTTTTTTTGCACGAGAGCGCACAGATTATGCGAGTAATATATTGCATGTGACTAATGAAAAAACATATGCGCCATCGTGTACGTGATGCAACACTTTTACTGTTGGTTTAAATTTATTATGACCCCAATTTTTCACTTTGGAAATTACAAATCCCCTGGTCCTTCTAGGATAGATTTTACAAAAAAAATGGAGCTTCTGTCTCATATTTTTTTCTTTAAAAAAAACACGGAATGCACGCTCTTGTCAGAAAAAAGCATTACTAAGCAACCAAGAGTAACATTGAAAAATATTTCAGTAAGGACTTGTAATAGCTTTGAAATTAGCTATTGCTCATGCTGATAGTTTTGATGTAATGATATTTTCACGAGAGGCCTATATACCCAGTTTAAAATATGATAAAGTATCCTTTTTTTGTGCTAAATTAGGCGCAAAGTCCTGCATGATAAAATTACAAATCTTTCAGCTCCTTATTTTTAATAGCAAACCTCATGAAGGTAAATAGCCGTTTTACTGGACTACAAAAACTGAACTTCCATGTGGATTACCAAAGAGTACTTTGCTAGTGTATTAATAGTAAGTTAAACTGAGCAGAGAGCTCCTCGGGTTATATTCCTAAGATATACTTTGTACCTCGGTCCTGTGCATTGTGGTTTCAGCAGCATATCTGCCTTGATGAAATAATGAAAAAACTTTTATACTTTGCTAAAAAGGGAAGATATTCAGTTTTTCCTGTAATAACACAAATTTAGCGGAATATTCAACATATTAAACTTAATTTACGCCAGCCATATTTCGACTTTTTACCGTTTTTGTTTACGTTATAAATTCATCGATGTTTTTACCTATGGAAGCCGATGCTCTGAAGCCAAGCTGTATCTCGTCCTAAAATTGGAAGGAGACTCATTACCACACCTATTTCTCAGTCTCCAGCAAAATTACTTGCTCATTCGGTTGATTCGAGTGCTCATTTATTCAATCCTAGCGAAACACTCTAACGAAATGCCACAATCCATGTAGTCTATGAACTGCTAGGATTGCTTGAGGAGCTTCAGTCTCTTAATGCTTCTATAGGGCTTTTGAAAAGCATGCATCCCAGTAAACCATACATAACTATATTCTGAAATTCCATGGATACCCAATAAAAAGGCAGCAAAACTACATATTTTGCTCTACCCAAAATATATTTTCCACCCTGATAGCTTCAGCAAACATAATGGCCGATTGACAAGAAATACACCGTGGTTAAAGGGAGCCTATATTGCACGCTTCATTGTTTTAAAATGGCGAGGATGGTCTTGTTATCATCTTTTTTTTTGAATTAGCGTGAATTTTTATTAACGAAAATCCTTATCTCTTATTCGCCAGTGTATTTATACTTTTCAAAGTGAAAACAAGCAAAGTTAAATGCCTGCATGGTACGAACTGCATGTCCTCGTATAGTAGGCTCCAGCACATAGCTGCATTCCACCCTAGATATAGGTTTTAAACGCTGAATTATCCTTGCAAAAATCTACAATATCTCCGAAAAAACCATGAACATCCAACTTTAAATTTCACCAAAAGTAAAGATAAAAATTCACGCTTAAATGACACTATTAGCGGCTATATCGGTAGCTGCGGCGGGGTCCTAAACAAAACCTGTGAAAGTATTTCAGGGAGAGGAAGGATGCATTCCAGCTAGCACCGCAGCCAATTTTAAAAACTTATCTAAGCTACAATAGCGGTAAAATAAAAATAATGAGGCAATTTTTTATATTGGCAGAATTCGATTGGGATATTCAGCTAATTTTAGCAATCACAACCATATTGTAGAGTGGTAATCAGGCAAGTATACAAGAGGGCTATAGAGCAGAAGCAAATTTTTTGCCCTTGAAGCTCTATATAATCCCAAACATGATGCAATTTGGCAATCACCAAGTGAACGGCAGTATTTGAGATGAATTCAAACTGGTTAATATCTTTCAATATAATGCTTTATTGCATTGAACACTATTTACAAGATAGAGAGCATCTAATGGCACCTACTCACTAACTTTTTTAATTTTAAAATAGTTGCAATTGTTTCCCTGGATTTTAGCTTCTAAAACCGTAGATCAACTCAACAATTTTAACATGACAACTATTCCTTAGTAGCTTGTCATCTCTGACACTTCTTGCATCCTAATGAACTTTGCACGTTCCGCTTTTAGAACTTCAGTTCCAATTGAATACTTCGGCGTTTTATGTACGGAAGCTATCTCCTGCGTAACTTTTTTATACCTTTTCTTTAATATATGCAAGGAATGCTATTTAAGCTTATTCTCTAAGAGTCGTGGCCTGGTATACCACCGGCAGTCAGTGAAACATTACTTTTGGGACTCACCTGGCATCAATATTTGGAAGACACATTGTAGTACACGGGGCATGGTGCACAAGGTACCCAACGAAGAAAAAAAACTCTGCCTCATTTTAAAGGGATTTTTTCAGTGGATTAATAAATTCTTCATGGCTTTGCAATTACTGCGTGCAACTAGCTAGCGCTGGTTAGCGGCAAGTCTGTGCCACTGTTAGTAGAGACTTGTATCGTATACTGCACATGTAGAAACAGGCAAGACTTGAAAAAAAGCATCTCTAGCAAAGCAGCAACATGGGCTTTCTTTATTCGCGGCCAATAAATCGTTTTGCTCTTATCTATCTACTTACTGTTCGTATAAAAAAGGGCACAATCTCAAAAGCCTAGATTTCGTACTTTGCCAGAGCACGAGGACAACATCTTGGGATTCTTCTTTTCAAAGATAGCCTTCTACAAGTTAACAGTCCCCAAATTCCTTGTTTACTTTCAATTTAGCTGCATGCCCGGCAAATCAGTTTTAGAACCCATCTGCCTAGCGTGAGCATAGCCAACTTTACTGTGCTCTATCCAAATTTCTGTCGATACGCCGCATATGTAGGCATCGCAAACGATAGCAGCAACCGCTGTTTTTACGCTTAAGGTAATTACAATTAAGACGGCATATAATTGGGCCATCTATGTGCTATTTTTGAGGTTTAAAAAAGCAAATTAAAGGTTTTTATCCTCAAGGAGAAATGCTTTAACGTTACAATTGCAATAGAGGTTTTCTGAAGAAATGCTGATGCTGGACGTGGTGTTACACTTATAAGGAACTTCATCAAATATGAAGGCAGTGAAAAAATGCGATTAAATTCGCCATCTCATCCCAATATTTACCCCCACAAAAGAAGCCCACAATCCGGCGCAGTGCTTCAGTCTTTTATAGGTATTAAAAAATAGAGTCTAATAAGTTTTACCGGCCCATCGAGCCTGTGCCACTATAAATTTCTATGTCAAACTGCAGATACTAAGATGCGCATATAAGTCTACCTATACTACTTCCCTTGGAGCATTTGTTGCGTAACCTTACCGCTGTACAGGCGAAAAACCACTGTAAAAAAAACTTTATTACACATGAAGGCGGCTTGGAGTGCATGCAGAAAAAAATGTAAAAAAGATTACAAGCATGAGCACACTTCTTAGTCACTAGAAAACTGAGCGAAAAAAAAAAATTGCGATCTGAAAATTGTAATGCGTATATATTTATAGAGCTTTGAATTAGAGCCGATTGTGCAGCTTGCAAGGCATAGCTTTACAGGTATCCAAATGACAGACCCCTCGCTTGGGCATAGTTTTGAATAAGTAAAAGATGAATCATTTTCCGTTATTTTATACTAAGTGGCATACATTACTCTCATGAGATATCCAAACTTCAACTAAATTAAAGCCTTGCGATCATATTAATACAGCGCCAAAATTTTTAGGTTTAAACTTCAACACAACCGAAAAAAGCTAAATTCATTGGTAACCCTTGCTAATCGCAACTAAAAATATTGATATAGACCCCAGATATTCATCTAATTTCTCGCTTATAATCATATCATCTTCACCTGAAATTGGTTCTAAACCTGCTAAAGCATCCATTTATTTATAATTTGCTTTAATCGATTTACTTGCGATCAAAGGTCTTGGGATTTCAAAATCCGTGCGGTTTTCATAAGCCTCGTAATTCGCTTGTATATCACCAAAAGAAGCGTTAGCCTCTCGTACCACTGCTCTGATAGAGGCTCGTAGCGTGCCTGTATGCAGCGATATAAAGCTAAGAAAGCAGCCAGGCTGGCTTATCGGGGGATATCTCACCTTGTCCGATTAATTTCTCTTCACCTTGTATACGTTCTAGCTGAAAAAATATATCATAATCCTACCTTCATCATTATTCTTGCAAAATGAGAAAACAACGATTTATTACCTGCTTGAATATAGCGGTTAGTATTCCGTATTTTTGAGATGATTGATTCCTTTGAAATATTGCTAGGGAGCTGCACAAGGATTTTACAACCTGTGCCATGAAGTTTGTTCACCAATGACATGCGGAAGCTTCAGTTTTTTGGCGATTATCATGCATATGTGAATACCTTATTCGCTAGAAGCTTGGAAGGCTCAAACCACACGGGGAGCGCCGCTAGGAACTATAAAACGAATACATTTAAACAAGGAATACTTTTCAATCTGCTAGGATACAACATTTACCAGGTTACAGAGAAGCAACTTGGGTAAACTTAAAGCTGAAGGTTTCACATCTTCAAAATTTTGGAGTGGATCTATTATTAATTGCTGATTCAGTAATTCCATTGAATGAAGGCTGTTCAGAAGTCCAGCTCTAACAAGAGTGTCGATGTTAGGCGAAGCAAGGAATATATATATTATCGACAGGCACAAATCAGTGTTAGTAGCTCCAGAATCCTAAAATTAGCAGTCTCATACAAAATATCACTTATGGAGACCGAGCTGTCTTTAAAAAAAATTACCGTAAGACTAGATCCCAGTGATATAATTAAGAAGTGTATGAGCAGCTCCGCTGTAAATTTGAATTGCTGCAAAGATATAGCGTAAGGGTGGATTATTGATTTTAGAGACCAAGTTGTTTTATTTTACCCCTGCCAAAGATGCTGCAATTAATGCACAAGCCGCAGATGCCCGAATATTTGATTCTTCATGCTCTAGCAAGAGGGCCCATTCTTGCAGGTTTATCTCATTGTTACGACTATGTAACGGCGCTTTCGATCCCCCGGAAGGATTTGAGATGAGCGACCTTAGTCCTACCGACAGCATCGCTGCTCTCGGAGTTTCTTGGCCCTGTGAGGATGGTGTGAGGATGCATAATTATTAAAAAGGCCGAGCATCAAGTAGACAAATAAATACGAAATTCAAAGAGTACACACAAAAATAGCAATTCGACATTCTGTGTATGATAAAATCACAAAGGCTTAAATTGGAAAGGAATAACGATAAAAAATATCCCAGTTAATAATCACTTTCATTGCTGATAGAGTGGGGTTCACACCAACTCTATTAAGGTTGTACATATTTAAAAAATACACCATTACCTCTAGAGGAAGAACAATATTCGCTATTGAGAGCAGTGCTGCGGCTTTTATTCCGGTACATTTCTTCGACGGGCTAGAAAAGACGCCACGGGTGCATTCCTCCAATAAATCTGTAATCGCTACGGAGTTTCTGAAAATCTGCAAGGCTGTGTAAAAATAAGGATTTATTTGGAAGCAGAAAAAGCGTAGATACGTGATAGGCTACCTTACCTTTCCTAAAGCTACTTTGTCTGCAATGACTTATCAGTTGTAGCAGAAACGTTAAAAATTGGAAAATTGCAGTCATCCAAATATCATCAGCCTGAATACTCAACCAGATCTAAGCCTAGAAGAATACCAAAAGAATTATTCTTCGTTACCTTGTCCACCGTGTCAATGGAGGATCGGAATAAGCTGCCAATAGCAGGACGCAATAAAGTTATGCTTTAGCGGAAAAAATATAGATTTCGTTTTACCTTGCTATTCTTTGAACCAGGGAAGCCAGCTCAATGCTATCCTCTTCATCAAACCAGGATATCTCACAAAACACTAATTTGGATACTTTCAAGGCTACTAAAAGCGATTCAAAACTTTTGTTAGCTGCCAGGGGCTTCGGCCTCCCGTTTGCTAACTCTCCGCCGTTGGTTGTGGTTTTGAATGCGATTCCTTGTACTAATTGCACTAACTGCGTAGCCGAAAAATACGCTGCAGAATATTTCCCGAGTTTACAAACTTCGGATATTATCCATGCTGCTGTAACGTAGATGTCAGATTCTGTAAGCCCTCTTTCTATTGCAATTAATTTTTCCGGTTCCAGATTATCCATATAGGTTATTAGTGAGCGTAAAATGCACTGTAGAAGGCACTACGACTTAGTATATACGCTTATCTAATTATGCAGTATGCCTTTACCTCATTGTTATAGACTGCATGAATTATCGCCTTAGGACATTCCGCACCTCCCTCAGAAGCGCGTTTGTCATAGCTGCCAAACTTAATAAGCTGGAAGAAGCAGTGATTTTCATGGAAAAAATAAAAAAAAAAGTATACCATGATAACTATCTTCTCGGTTTCTTGAACTCTCGAGTGCTCGCTTCTTTGCTGTCTCAGCTGCTCATAAAATAGGTTCTTCAACTCCCCACCTAAGTTGTTTCTATACCACCATGTCCATTCGGACATAGAAAAGCTTTCTAAGGAATCCATCATACTGTTAAAAAGCCTCAAAAGTACATTATACTGCTCCTGAACTTATGAGCTTTAGCTTTAACCGTTCTATGAATGTATCTTGGCAATACGTACATGTTGAAGGGCTATAATCGAGGCGAAAAAAAGTATCCGAGGATGAAATCTTTGCTGCAAATAAATATTTTTTCACCCCTGGCTTTAGTTTAAATGAAAGTGGCATACTTCGGCATAGAATTCGGCGCGATAAACTTTATCTTTTTCAATGCTACAGCGGTCTTGGAACCTCCTAGATCAACAAGGAAGCATGGCTTTCGTAGGATAATAACTAGTGAGTACGTTCAGTTCGTACTTCCTTACCAGAAAAATGCAGGCTCAGTAACGTATGCTTGAAATAATAAGAGACATCCTGCGATGAGACTGTGGTGCGATAGCTGTAAATAAAAGCGCTTTAAATGCCGCTATTTGTAAGTAAATTTTTGGGGGAAATACTTGTTGGTCTAGTTGCGAAATTTTTCGCAGAATGGAAGGTTCCGCCAATATTTCGTGCATTCCCTCGGTAAGGTCATCGAAATCACATAGAAGTGTTCCTTCTGCTGTCTCTAGCAAAGGACTGACTATTAGACAGAGGCAGTGCGAGAGATGCTCACTATCAGGACGCTTCATTGCATCGCGATCGTTCGCTTCTATGAACAATTCAAATCACGCCGTTATAGTCCCACCTACTTAGCTAATTACGAAAGCAGCAACTTTACCAGGCGATGGTTGACTGGAGCTTCGAGCCCGGAAGATCTCACTACGAACAGCACTGTTTTAAACAATCCAGTAACGTATACTCATCGATGTATGGTACCTAATGTATTGTAGTGATGCTGCAGTATAAAAGAAACAGGTGTCCGCATGTTTCCATTGTAGTGTGATATGTGTTTACCTAATGCCGAATTAATCCTTGAAGCTGTTTCAGATATGGCACTAAGTAACTCTGTGCCAAAGTGCTTGGAAGTTAACTTCGCACAAGTGGAAACGGTATAAAGGCAGTAAAAAAAAGACTGATTCGGTAACGGTATAGCTTTCTCGAAATTTTCCTGCAAAAGCGAAGACTGAGAAAATTTAATTACAAAAGTAAAAGTTATTTATACCTTGGCCTGTTGCACGTGTAATAGTATCAAAGTTTGCAATGTTGGTATAGAATAAAAAAGGGAAACGACTTCGGGTATCGTCAAGTCCACGCTTTCTATCGCAATACTGAAGTAAAACCGCTGAAATTTTTGAAACAGTTCTGCTACGTTCGCCAATAAGATCAAATTATTTTCCATGAAGCTTGAAGCCATGCTGCAGTCACTGGATGTGTCAATCAGTAGCTGCTGAACAATGATCAAGCCATGAAGGGTATTAATTCTGAAATGATGCTTGTGTACAAAAAAAAGGATAAAGTGCTTAAAGTAATGTAAGTTACATTTCAAGCCACTTTATTTCAAGCTCAAAAAAATCTGAACTCCCTAGCTGCTCTAATTTCTGCCGATTCGTATTGAAGGAAGGAATACCTAGGAAAAAAAACAGTGCATATTCAAATTGCCTTCGCAGCTTATTGATTCTAGCTTACAAATGCACATCCTTATGGCATGACGTGTCAACTTCTCAATTAAATAAGTGATCCTTTCAAGTGATACAACTAATGCAGGCCCCTTAGTTCTCTCCGTATTGCTGCAGCTAGAGCTTAAATGCAGAAAAAATGCTTGGAAGTTATCCGCGTCAATTTTTTGATTTATTGCGTTTTCCGTCAACACTTTAATCACGCCTAGAAGCTGAGATAAGTGCCTGAGCTCCAAATGAGGCTGTAATGACATTGCAAAAAGACGACAATCAACTTAGCTAGCAAAAAGGATTGAACAGATGGATCTTTTCAGAACCTGTGAAGAGGGAATTAGCAGCTCCAGCATAGTAAGCATGGCCTCTAGATATTCGCTGTCGTGAGTGTCACTGGTAGGCGCATGACATATTTTTGTGACTTCATCGCATAGAAGCTGTATAATTAGCTCAGTCGCTAAAAAAAAGATTTATGACCAACTAGCAATTTTTATCTCATTTTTATTGCTCACAGTATAGCGAATGATGGTCAGCGAACGCCGCAGAGCTGAGGAAATTTCTCTGCAGGCAGATTACCGAGGCTATTCGAACTTCCAACGTTCCCACCCTTATACTTTCAAGCAGCCATTCCACAATGCTAACTTCTTCCAGAAATATCCTGATAGCCTCTTTAGGTTTTGCGTTACAAAGCTGGTTTACTATTGATATACTAGCTATATAAGTCTCCTTTTTATGTTGTCTAGAAACAAGCAATGACTGGAGTGCTTCAGCTATATGCAGCAGCGCTTTTTCATTATGAGTAAGAGACATTAGAAACTCGAAATTAGAGGTGCAAGCGGAGTAAAAAAGGATCATTTCAGATCCCAATACCTTGGAAGAAGTACTTTTCTCAAAAATAATGGACAGGTGGACTTGATTGTCGCTTAAGACCCGGCTCATCGGCTGAAAATTTTCTTCCACGCTTACTAATTTAGTGAGAATAAACACAAATATAGAAAGAACGTCGTGGCTCAATGACAGGAGAGTAGGTATAAAGTCGCCCAGAGCTTGTACGAAATTAGTATCCTAAATGCACAGAAAAGGTTATTTCTTTAGCATGCGAGTAAATGCTCAATCGTACCGTTTGAAATGTGGAAAGCATTGCATCACTAGTAGTACACAAGTCCTTCGTTAGCTTGTATAGGTACATTACGCTGTTAGGTTCGGATACTCGTAATTTCATTGTTAAGCAGGCTATTATTGCATCTTTTAAAGCTGATTGCAGCCTCGGGATGGCATTATCCAAGAATATTTCTGTCAAGGTGACAAAAAGTTGAGTTGCCGCTGCCGCTGTGGCGCTAATGCTTGCGTCATGACTATTGTCCTTCTTTCCCAAATCCAACAGCAAGCTCAGCTAAAGTGTAGAAAAAATTTCAATTTTTTTTAGAGTGGTAAAAAATATATTGCCAGACTTGTCCGACAGTACCATGTTCGTGAGAAAAGGGGTTTCATCCCAAAAAAACAGGCTGATTTTGTAGGAGTTTTCCAATTTGTTCTCTGATCTTATCACTTTGTTAAGTTGCTCCATCAGAGATTTTTTTATGAATGATGGAGTGTTTTCAACAAGCATATCGCAATAGCAACCACAGCATAAGGTATGCTCGGATACATCAACAAGTATGGGAGTGTTATGGGTATGGTGCTCACTGGAATGTACTTTCAGCGAGGGCGGAAAGTTAATTGGAAGCTTACACACTGTCGTCATTCTGTGGTATGAAATTCGAGGTGCATAAAAAGTTTCTGTGGTATGAAATTCGAGGTGCATAAAAAGTTTCTGTGGTGCCACAGGTATGGATATATAAATTTTTGTGATAATTAAATTGTAAGTTATTCCAGCGTTGAGTTATGGTGTGGCTCTGTACGTACGCTACATTTGGCGATATATGTAGCAGCGGGTATGGACACTTACAAAAGCGCGGTCTCATCGTGTCAAGCGCCTTACTATATTTAACTGAGGGCACAATCAAATACTCAATCTAACGAGCATCGCTTGAAGCTGCGAAGCCTAAGTCCCTTTTCATTAATGGATGACTGCCACGTTTACGCGATTATCTTTAGCTATGCCAATTTTTAATAACAGGCGAGTACCGCTTGGTTTTCTCAGGGAAATAGATGTGCGCTTGTCCTGGTACGAAAATGGGACCTTAAACGTACAGTGGAATAAATGTTGAGTCAGTGAGAATAAGAAGTATCGGATGACCTTGAATGTAGCGTGCATTCAAGAGAAGTCAAATCTAGGGTCGCTCTTATCTAAGTGCTCCCGAGCGTTGTATCATTTGAAAGTATAGTCCGCTTGCATTTAGCGACGAATTTTGTCTGAAGAATCCAACCACGTTCAGTAGACAAGAGATTTAATGCATATTCTCAGCTGCAAGAATGTTGTCTCTCATGACGATGCAGTGAAATTTTTGGCAGCAGATGTTACTTTCAATGGTTCCGTGATAATGTCTTGCACTCAACACATTATGCTCAGCAGATAGCTTAAATATATTGTAAAACGAAAGGCCGGCCTTGGTACTCCTTGTGTCATTCATGTTTTGCCGAAGTAGTCGCACTTCAAGTTTGTTTATCAAATGCAACAACGTGCTCAAGGAAGAATACGTGAGGGAGGGATTTGTATTTCTGGAATTTTCTTTAGAGAAATCTAATTTACGCGCATTAACAGTATACCGAAAGTAAGGTATGGTTGCCATAACTATACCTACTTGCAAATAGGCCACACGCTAAAGAAAAACATACCTTTTTTGGGGTAAGCGAATGCGGATATCTATCACTATACACGCTGCCTGCATTTCGCGAAGGCAGTGGAAGAGGGAAAAATTAAAAAATAACCCTTGCTTTGGCTCCGGATAAGCCCCTATACTCATCGTACAGTACTGCCACTTAGCCGAAAGCTATTCTCGCAAGTATACGGAAAAAAGGAAAAGGAAGCGTGAGGCCTCATTGCTTGTAAGTAAGCTCACATAGTCTACGGAAAGTAAAAGACTCTTAAATTAAAGTATTAAATATGTCTTATGCTTGTAAGCGCAAACTTCAACCTAGAATAATCTAATCCATAAAAGAAATTTTTATCAAAAAGATAATGAAAACAGAATGAGCTGCTGAAAAAATACCGTTTATAGCAAAAAAGGAATCAAATTAGCAATCAAGGAGTTGGGTAATCTCGGTAGCATAGGCGAACCTATCCCTGGTACGGAACTTCACGTGGTAGTAAGGCTACAAATAAAAACATGCGCCCAAGATGAGAAGTCCCGCAAAATCGAGCGGCATGTTCCCAAATGCCAAGAGATACGTTGGACGGGGCATAAGGCGTACACTCGCTCATACACAAGTTTTCATGGATCAGCGACTACAGATTGATCAGGAAAAAATAATGCATATAAAAACTGCCATTAGATGATAACTTTAATAAACGTAAAAATTCAGTATAAGCACATATAACCTGGGTAAGCTACCCCCTCATTAGTGCGGTTGGCGTAAAGTAGCGTAATTATGGTTATTTCCTAATATACTATATATGTGTAGTCTAAATAGTGTGAACACTGCCTCATGTTTTGAAGAGGCGGTTTTAAGTGCCAAAAAACCTTCTGTCGCAGCTTGGCATATACGAATACCCTCAGCATTTCTCATAGCTGCGTTTTCGACGTGAAGACAAAGTTTATGAATGTGCTAACGGCATCTCCTGCCCCGAATTGATTTTTTTTTGAGACCAAAACTTATGGAATCTTGTGTCGGCTGTAGTTTTTGAAATAATTTGACTGTTACAATGGGTACATCCTTTGAAAGTAGAATCACATCAATGTATTGCACTTAAAATTATTACCTCAATGACGGGCTTTTACAGGTAGCGGTAAATTCGTGCTAACGGCAAGTCTTCCTCAGACATATCCATCCGTGTAGTATATATCGCGGAGGCCTGAAGTTTTTTTTGGGTAGTTTCATTGTTTGACACTTACAGGACTAGGTCATAGCACTAAGATATTTTGTAGCAAGTATTTTAAGTGTTTATTGCCATTATGTACAGGATGGTAGCATTTTTTTATGAAGCCTAAATCTTTCAAGAATTAAGAATAGATTTAGAAAATAATTAAATCAAAAATGTAGCCTTTGAGACGAGGAAGCCATACGTTGGATCTTCAATTTGAACGATATTCGAATATTTTTGTAGGATACAGGAACTTCGAAATCTTTAAACCCGAAAAAAAGTTTTTGCTATTGTGGTAGGCAATAAAACAATTGCATTATTATACCAAAATTAGTATTCCTTGCTTTTAGTAGGCCATGATTCTCTACTGAGTGAAAGATCTTTGAAGATGATGAGGGCTCTTATCTATAGGATTAATTCCAACATAATTTAGTGCTACTGAACTTTTATCTTTCAGAAATCTTTAGAAAGAGTTCTTTTGCTAGGTCTTTTTAGCTTGGGCAACATTGATAGGCAAGATATTTTTTTAGGTTGGCATTCTTGGTTTATAGTAAAAAAAACAAAAACTAAATTAGGCAGCCGTGAGCCAATAAATATTGAAAAATGCCTAGGACAAGATTTAGAGATATGAGTGTATTTTTATGCTAAAAATTACGATGAAAAAATACATAATTAGGTATTAATAATATTCATATTTTTAAGGCAAGGAATTAGCTAAGAATGAAAAACAAGTTTCTAAATAAAAGGTATGTTGCTTTGAAATAAATTTATTTCAGGAAAAAAAAAGTTTAAGATACAAAGATGGAAAAATCTAAGGGTGATATCTTCAAGAAATTTTTGCTAGGTATGAAGAGTGAAAGGAGAGAAAAAACGGAAAAATCACAGAAAAGAGCCAGCAAGCAGAAGCAACCGGTGGAGCCTGAGCCCCTCAATATCAAAAACATGATACTAGTTAGAACTCTCGGAACTGGTAAGAAGGTTAAAGCCTGCACCTGAGGCCAGCGTTCAGAAAGAAATATTTACACACCACGGCTTCCATATTAGGGAACTGTTTCCCCACTTTTAGTGTTTAAAAACATTTGTGCAATAATAAAATTATGGCAAATCTTCATACATGTCGGATGTGCTGTTAAATGGCAGGCTTCAATTTATTTGAGCCTTTAAAAATTTGAATATTAGATTGAAGATTTGCTGCCAAAGCATTAATAGTTCATCATTTTCAGGATAGGATAAGATAAAATATTTTAATGTTAGCACATCTTGACAATAAGCACGTGGCCACAAAGTTAAAGAATATTTTTCTGTTTATTGCAAATTCAGGGTCTTTTGGCAGAGTATTCCTGGCAAAAAATTCTACTAATCCAAATGGGCAGCCAATTGCCGTAAAGCGCCTGAAAAAGGCGGTAGTTATACGTCAAAAGCAAGTGGATCATATTTTGTCCGAAAAGAAAATACTTGCGAAGATATATCATCCGTTTGTGGTAAAGGCTTACTATTTTTTGCTGGGCTTCATGTAGGCAAAAGTTATTTATGGGACTGCGGTTGCTACGTTCGAATATTTTTTTTCTTCGCTACTCGAAAAAACGCGTCAACTTTTTCAGAGTGCATAGTCATCTTTCAATCATAGTGAAATGCTTTTAATTAAAAAGTTGTCCTTGCAGCCGCTGGAAAAGTTTCTGCTAGATTAGGTATCATTTTTTTTAATGTGATATACTTATTTTTCAGGTTAATTTGCTTGGAACCTTTAAAGATGATAGATATTTATTTATTGCCATGGAATATGTAATTGGAGGCGAATTTTTTACTTACCTCAGACGGATAAAGAGATGTAAAGCAGAAGCCGCAAAATTTTATGCAGCACAGATCGTGCTAATTTTTGAGTATCTCCATGCTAAAGACATCGTATACCGGTAAGATTCAATTTTTTTTTGGAAACTTCATTATTTTTGCTTGATTTGGCGTAGGAGGTTTGATAACTGGGTGAGAAACAAAACTAGTTATACTTAAGGCAGCTTGTAAAATAACCGCTATTTATTTACTTGGAAACACATTTCAATACTCGAGAAAAAAGTTTCGCATACTATCAGAGATTTGAAGCCAGAAAACTTGCTTTTGGATCATGCGGGATACCTGAAGCTAACCGATTTTGGGTTTGCAAAAGTTGTTGAGTCTCGCACGTATACTATCTGCGGTACTCCTGAGTATATAGCACCTGAGATACTGCTAAGCAGAGGTTTGAACAGTTTGCGAAAAATTTTATGTTCAGTGAATTGTCGCTTATTTCTATTGGGTTAAGCCTTTAGAAATTTTTTGTGTGTAATGGGAATTTAATACATAGGAAAACCATGTGACTAAGCAAAGTAACGATACACGTAATTCAAAATAAAACATCCAAGGAACATACTGTGCCATATTATAAGCCATAAAAACAAACAAAAAGGGTATTTATTTCAGGTCACGGAAAGCCAGTGGATTGGTGGACTTTAGGAATTTTGGTTTATGAGATGATAGTGGGATATCCACCATTTTTCGAAAATGACCCTATGGGAGTTTACCAAAAAATATTATCCGGAAGAATCGCATTTCCATCTTTTTTCGAGAGGTATCTGCTATATTTTTTGCTTATGCAACTTTTACTTAAGGTACTAGGTAGCTTTGGTATTTTGCTGAAGTGAGTATTTACAATGGCATTATGAAACTAAAAGCGATAAGTAGGCAACAATCTGGATAAGTGTGAAAAGACCGTGTAATACGCTTCCTGCATCAGCTTTTTTGAGCGCCAAAAAAATTTTTTACAGAGAAGCGAAATTGCTAGTTAAGCATTTTTTAACGGCCGATTTAACGAAGCGTTACGGAAATCTGCGCAACGGAGTGCAGGATATAAAGAATCATGTTTGGTTTGAGTCGTTCGACTGGCAAAGGCTACTGCAAAAGCAGCTGACACCTCCCTATGTCCCGACATACAAAGTAGGCCAATAATTACCTTTTTTTATATCTAAATATAAATGACGTATGAAATGCTTAACAATGCGCCTAAGTCAAACAAAATTTGAAGCATTTTCGTGCTATACTAGTCTAGCTGGTAGTGTATTTATTTATAATTTTATTGATCGCTATTTAATATTTCTACATAAAGGTGGGTTGTATCACTTTCGCACGAGCAATGAAACTCTTGAACTTGAAGCGGAATTGCCTGCCAAGATAAGTGTTATTTTTTCGTAGTTCTAAAGATAAAGCGGAACCAAATTTCATGCCTTTCAGAGCCCTGACGATGCCTCAAACTTTGACACCTATCCAGAGTCAGTAGATACACCGAAACCTGTTACAGAGCCGAACGATCCATTCTCCAATTGGTGAAGTAAGTATTCACAATTTTATGGCATTATTGACAGTTTTTAATTAATTAGAGGCTTTTTTGACTCATACTGAAAACTGCATAAACACTAATAAAGTGTTTTAAATATGTATTTCAGCTAAAATTTGTACAAACTGCTGAAGGTTTGGCATCCGAGGCTTCGAGTTACAAATGAAAAGAAATTTCCTTGCAGAATGAATGCTCACCACGAAAGGGCCAAGTTTTATGCAGAGCTTACGGAATTTTTTCGGTATTAATGCTTAGTAAACGTCAAACATCTTGCGATATTACCTGCCTTGGCAAAGGGCTGAGGCTATTTTTCAACAAGGATTTTTTAATACTAGCCGTGGCGACTGAACATTTTCAAGCTACATGGTTTCGCCACAAAAATTCTGGAATTCAAGTTCCAGAGTAGCAGAGACTACCACAGTTTTATCCTATACAAAAAGAGTCAGCCAGCGAAAGCTTTTCATCAATGTTCCCAGCACTGTTTGAATAGGCACATTGTCAAATTTAAAGATAACGAACTACTGCATAAAAAAATTCCACATTCTTACATGTTGCGTATACTATTTGCTTAGGCGCTAACAAACGTATGCTGTGGTGTGCAGTAGCTCTTTGTGTTCTAAACAGTTTCAAAGCTGAATTGAAAAGTGCTTCCCTGCTTCTACAACCTAAAGTAACTTTGATGAAGAATAACTGCAAAAAAAATCTCTTATCTATGCATTATAAACTAACTCTATGTTTAACTTTTGACGCTTGAAAAACATGCATATGAATTTGGGTTCAGAAATTGGTCTTGGGTATTTTGCATTTAATTATTTGGCAATATAGACGTATGCTTTTAACATTAACTGTTGCTTCTTTTACTACCACAGCATTGCTATATTGGGGTAATAGTGGCCTATTTATGAAATCAGCGCTGAAGGGCAGCGTTGCGATACTAGAAAAGGCAGGTGCTCTCAGGAAAATTTCGCTTTACTGATGACAAAGGCTTTCCTGCTGAAAACTAAGTAATTTCAATTTACCGCGTCTGAGATCGAAGCTTTCAGCAAAATATGCATGACCGACATGATTCGTATTCATGCTTTATGAACTTCATGATGCTGCTGCCGTACAGGTCATCCATATCTTGAAGCCGAGGGATGATTCTAGTGCATAGAGGCAAATTACCACGCGAATGGTGTAAAATAATTATGAATGCCTTAATAATAACTAGAGCACCCTCTTGCCGCTTAGCTTTGAAATAAAATTTAATCACATACTACTTGAATATATACTTTTTTCCTTATCATGTCTCAAAACACGTAATAGTTAGCTAAAATGCGTAAAGGCGAAGACACCGTCTTTGCCAACTTTATTTCCCAAAGCTGCGGATACTTTTCAACGAGATGATTTATAGCAAAAAAATAACCTCTTTGGGGCTATTGGCTAGGAATAAAGCTGTATCAAGACTTGAAAATAGAAAAAGAGGACTATAAATGAAATCATTAATTTAATACCATGCAGACCTTGATTCAAAATGAGATATAGCATGTGTTTCCAAGCTCCATTATGCTGAATTGTGCTCGCCAAAATGGTTAACGACAGAATTCTGAATGCTACCGCAATGAAACGTGATTAAGATACACGAATGAGTAGTAGCTCAACTAAGATTGATGCTGGTTGGCATATATACCTTTATTCCAAATGTTCAAGCCTGAATTTTTCTTGGTTGGCCTGCCAAATATGGCATCTAATACGTTAGCCACAATGGGATTTCGCTAGTTGCCGAAGAATCTGTTGAACGGCGGAAAAATTCTACATCTCTCCGCTATTTGCAAAAATACGCCTGGTGTACCTAGTGCTTCCACAGTAAAAATTCCATTCAAAAATCCTTTTGCAATGACTCCGCAGTAAAATTTAATCACAGCTTGAGCAATACACATCAGCATTGATAAAGGTGTTATTCTTGTGGGACAATATCCTAGAATATCGGGAGAATTATCTTAGCTTTCACTTCTTACTGCTATGCCTAAAAAATACGTGCGAGAGCACTATGTAAAGCTACGAAAAAAAGTGTGACAACCCACGCGGCGCCCGTATCAATAATACAAAAAATGACAAACGCAAGAGTTCTCAGGTATCAGTGCTTCAAAGACATGCCTCCCAGACTTAGCTTAACACAGAAGTAATAATGTATTTCTTAGCTCAAAGCTAGCGTAGAGACCAGTACACAATTCAACAATAAAGTGCGCCGGCGTAGGCAAGTTCTCAAGCCAGTAAAATATTTAGGAGCTCCTATTATAGGTATTGGAGCAATCAAGGCAACACAGAGAGATTTGCGCTCTCTATGATGTCATTAATAAGGCGCTCAGTGGCTAGTAGCAATATCGCATAACGTGCAACGGTTAATGCGAGGGATCAATCCATATTTTTAAGAATCCGTATCAAAGGTGTCTCTTCAAAGCACAAAAATGACCTTAGAGATCTTATCGTGAGACCTAGCCAGCAGCACTAGGCTTTTTAAGCTTCAAATCAAGATTAGTCCGTAATTAGGTCCTACTTCAGGCATTTAGAATGCCATTAGAGGTTTAATCAGCATAACTAGACTGACGACGAACTCAAAAAATTTGGCATACCATTGCAATCGACCACCGCAGGCCATAAAACAACATCCCCTAAAGAGATAAATACCAATAAAAATCTCAAGTATGCAACGGATAATGAGCTCAGTATATATGAATGCATGTCAATCACCAGGGTATATCACTGCAGCAGAAAAAATTTAAAGCAGGATTCGCCGTGAGAGGTAGCGTGACCCATAATTTAGGTAACCAAATAAAAAAAAATTCGTGTTTTTTGACAGGCAAGCATTTTGGCATTGAGGAAAGCTGAAGTTTACAATTACATATCTAGAATTTCAGAAATATCACTGTACCGCAATACGGGTAGTAAGGGAAGGACATAGTAAAAGTTAAAAAAACAGAACTACGGGTGATAGAATATTCATAGTTAAAAAAAACAGGGGGTGTGTGCGTGGGTGAGAAGCTTCTACCCATTTTTATGTAAGACGCATCAATTGAGCAATGCTTAGTAGAAAACCACCTGGAGGTACACAGTTTTACAAAAAGTATTAGTATACCCAACATCGGCCCTGAATGGTCATTTAAGCCCAAAGGAAGAGAGTATCAAACAGTTCATTTTTTACCTACAAATGATACAAGGCTAAGAAAGTGAATGGATACACTAAGGATAAAGTATTCCATAGAAAATAGTATAGCAACGGGCTTATATATATCATTGACCTCTAGAACGCAGCAACTTCTATCCAATTGTTCTACAATCAGAAAAAACAGATCATGTAAGCATTACAGACGAATGCTTCAAAACATTGGAGTCTCAGATTCTAGCGCTTAAATGATTCTCACAAGTAGGACATATAATTTAAACCAATAAACTCAGACCAGAAGTTCGCAGCGATAGCCTTTTTAGCAGTAAAATCATGAAAACTTCCTCGCAGAAAGCCTCTCATCAAGAAAGATATGCCCTATCAGCCCGCATGGGCAAGGCGGCAAGCAAACTTATAACAACAAAGAAAAAAACAGTTCATAGGAGGCCCTGTCGTCGAAGATCTTCATACGCTCTCGCACTCATAACATTTCCTTGAGAATCTTCACACTCAACCTCTTGCTCGTTAATAAATGACTGAATAATAAGACAGTATCAAAAGGAATACAAAGAGTCCAGAAATCACAACGGTCATCACTCGTGCCATAAAAGCCAAAAAAATTATAACCACGCCGCCTTCTGAAGGCCACAAGGTATAAAACCATGAGACACAGATACTACCGCTGAAAAATACTTCAGAACAAAAATATAACTCTGAGAATAATGTCTTTTTCCTTAAAAAATAAAAAGAGAAAATTTCGACTGAGCTACAATTATCGTAGCTGTAACACATTATTCAAAGTACTAAGAAATAGAAAAAATAACTCATGTCTGCAGTCAAGCATGATGAAACGAAAAAACAAAATGAAAAATCTCAAAAAAAAAGTCATTGCAATTCCTCGCTAGAAAACTCTAAATGACAATATACTAGACACACACACACGCCACACACAGTCATCAAACAAGGAGCGAATAAAGATCTTTAAAATTATAGGCACGAATCACCGTAAACATTCGGTTTGGACAAAGGCTAAAAGAAAAATATTGACCGTGTAAGGTGACATATAAAAAACATACAAAGATGGCGCTGCGTTCATACAAAATCCACAAGGATAATCAATTCACTAACTCTGTAATCCGCCTGTTTTTTCAGCTTCTCGTATAACGTAATAGCATCTTCAATCTTTGTGATTTCCTGTAAAAAAAACATACTTCATAGTGGAAAGCCTGATTCATGACTTCAAAAATTAATAAAGCAGAAATTCAAGCACAAAACACCTTGCGAACTGAGTCTTACAGACATTTTTCACTAGAGTGTCTGAAAATTAGCAATACCTACATTAACAAAAATATTAGTCTCACTATAATAAATGTGCTTCTTACAAACAGCTTATCTATATGAATTTCCATATTCTTATCAAATTTATCAAACATTATTCTTGACGAATACATTGAAGAATTTCCATACATTTTAGCTTCTGAGATATAAGAAGATTGAACCTCCACTTTACACCCAAACTAAAAGCCAAAAATCAATTTGTTAAACACAAAACAAACATCACTGGTATTAACAGAAGAAGACTACTACTCATGATAGGCTTCTCATCATATTCATAACATAAATATCTCTAGCACGCGGCGATAATTAGCTAAGAAATGCTTATATACTGTGTGTAAAAGAATGTTCACTTAAAATTCATATTACTTACAAGCAGCCTAGCACACGTGCTATAAGGAGGATAGGGATCGAAAAAAAATAAAGGCTACAAGAAGTTCTATGGGGAGAAGGGAAACTTTTCAGGTACTTACAAATCCTGAAAAACACACGAGTTTACTCACGACTTAATTCTGCCAAGAGAGTAAAGAACAAGCGATACAATTCGGAATCATATTCATACTATTCAGGTTCACAAAATTATGTTATGTAAGAATCAGGAAGAAGCTATGAATAATGAATTGTGAAACTTACATAAAATGTCAGCTGGAAAATAGTGCACGCACACACATACATGCTGGTGCACAAGCAGATGTTAGTGGGAAAACACAAATTCACATGCTGGTGCACACGCACATGCTAGTGCACACACGCACACACAGGTGCTAGTGCACGCACACACACGTTTTGATGCATACAGACACATACTGGTGCACAAACAAATCTTGAAAAGTTACCTTAAAATGAACGGTGTTTGGGATTTTCAGGCACCTCATACCAAACGCATGTCGCCATTCTTGAAAATGCCTCTCAAATGCCCTACGTCCCCAATAGGAGTAGTTCCCACATATTTCGCATTTGTACTCAATACCTAAGCCGTGGAGCTTATATAACCAGTAAGGGATTGGTTTTCCGTCCCATCCTATGGTTAAATATACAAAAGAAGAAATTTATGAATCGACAGCGAAAGAATAAGGCCGAAAAAGCTGCTCAATAGATTATATAAGAAGCAGCTCGCTAGACTATATAAAGCAGCTAAATAATATAAAAAGCAGCGAGCCTCAAAGGCAAAAATTGCTAAATAATCTATACATTTTCGCGTATATAAGATACATATAAAATAGCGGGAAACACCAAAAAAAGGACGGAAATTCTCATATTTAGGGCTAAAACGTAGAAAAAGTAAACTGGCAAACAGTAACTAGCTTAGTAGAATCTAAAGTGACAAGATACAAAAAATCCTTTGCAAACACACAGAAAGCTCGCGGTCAAGGCAACGCAATTTTTATTCCTTAAAATATACTACCTCATTAAGATAGTAAATAAAACAAATAGGATAATAGCTGTCTTAAAAAAACCTCCTTCTACCAAGTCTCTAATAGAAACATCAACACTACTTAAAACAAAAATATTCTGGTTTCTCATAGAAATTTGTAGCAAGAGAAGCTGCTAAAACATATTTTAATGAAATATAAAAGCCTGAGATGCAGATAGCCGACTTTTCGCACCCGGATACGCAAGAGCATAGTAAAAAGCTTTTACAAATCTTGAAAAGCAAGTAAAAAGCGAAGCTGAAGATGATGTAAGACAACGCATGACTTGCACTGTATATAGAGAGTTTTCAGGGGGATATATGTAACATCTCCGCAGCTTAATATATTAAACACGCTAAACTATAAACGTAAAAAAATTTTCCAGTATAAAAACTAAAAATTACTGCATCCTACAGAGATTTCATAACACTATCATACTGAAAAAAAAGGCGTAAAACTGAAGAAGCAGCAGAAAAAAGTATCATCGATTTTTATTGAGGCAAATTACGCATATAAAAAATATTGGTTTCAAGTCTTGTGAGAAGAAGCAATCCTCCTCTTCCTCTAAACACAGATGAATATCTCATGTTTTACCATATCTTCACAAATAAAAATGATTGAAATGTGATAGCACAAAAGTTCGAAAGCAATACCAAGGGGGAGATTCAATGGGTTGTAAATAGGCTTCTCATCTTCATCTGAGCCGTCACTATTAGCTTCGTTATCAAATTCTGCAGGATCGATCTCCGCTGCAGAAAAAGTGAAGATGTCAAGCGTTTGATACATATGCTAGAAGTAATCGCTCAGCTTGCAGTTTAAATACTTGAAGCAACCCCCTTTAAACTAATATTAATCATAACACCTAAAAGCAATGAAAAGATATTTCTCGCGAATTCACTGTAAATTTTGCTGCAAGGAATATGGACAAAATTCAATTTCCCTCTTCCTACTTTTTGAGCAAAAATTGCAAATTAATTTCAAAGAGTGATGTACCAGCTGATTAGATATATACCATGATAAAAAGAGTGAATGAAGAGTTCTACCAGTTGAAATGCAAAAAATTCTTGAGGCTACTCAAAAGAAGCTTCCTTATAATATAACTGAAGGGTAAGATAGGGAGAAAAAAAACCATAACCAGGAGACAAAATATTGCGTAATAAAGCAAAGAAAATGAAACTCTCCAAATTCTTCAAAGATTCCTACCTCCAGAATCATCCTCATCTTCAAGTAGCTCACGTGAAGATTTCGATTGCTTCTTCTGAAGTTCGTCAATTGTTTTCTGCGCGAAATAAGAGACTTTCAATGAATGAAAATTACAAATAACCGCCTTAAAATTAAAAGAAAGAAAAATTTCCGTATAAATTCACGCCCATTGCAAATTTTCTACCGCCAAACAACAAAAAATGTGAATTTTTTCACCGCAAAAGTATCAAAAGCAGCAATTTTAGGAAGTTTATACAAAAAAACGGTTTTAAAGGTTTAAATACCAACGAAGCTGAGAAGCTTAATCACAATCTCACAAAATTTCGCACACAATAGGAGGTTTAGCACTTTCTAAAACAGGTGAAATCCCTCCTGAAGGGTACTACTACGGTTAATATCAATCATAGCATATACCAAATTTACAGCAAAATCACCAAGAAAAAGCTGGAAATCAACATTATCCCATGAAGATAAACAAGGCTGCCAAGATGCATGAATTCACCAACCAATTTGAAAACCTGCATGTCATATCTTGCGCGTGTGTGTATGTGTGTGCAGGAGGAGTGTTTTACATATGCAATTATAAAAATTCCATGCATACTAGACAAGCCCATAAAAGTATCACAAAGCGTAAGAAATTTCCCCATATGAAACATATGTTTTTACATCAATCACAAGAGCTAGGGGAAGCTTTCAGAATTCATATCAACAAGTATACACACGCGAAGTTTAATTAAACACACTATAAAGGAAGCAAGCTTTCTCAAATGTTAATTGCTCAACTCAGCAATTCATCCAACCTCAAAGAAGGAAAAAAACAAGCAGAAAAAGCGGCATCGGTCCTAATGTGGAATAAATTGATTAAGCAGTTTGTGTGTATATCGTGTGTGAAGTATAAGGAAAGCTACACAAACCGCAATAGTCTCTCCTAAGAACTCCTTGTATCGCTGAATCAAGCATTCATGGTAAGCTAGCTTCTCATCCAACTGGCGGCTCGCCTGTAGTAGCTTTTCCTGGTTATCCAGTCCATTCAATACCACCTTATTAAGCAGTTTCTTGAAGTTTTTTCCCTGAAAATTTTTGCACATATAAGAGCAGAAGTAATATGAAGAATCGAAGTGTAAAAACAGCGATAAATAATACACATGAAGCAACCCAAATAGCAAGCATACAATCAACAGCAAATTCCGTTTAAAAAGAGCTTCATTTCGTATGCAAAACAGCAAACGAAACTCTCAAAAAATTGTATGAAAAGATCCAGAATTTTCCACAACTAAGGGGAGCAGTATAATGTACTGCAAGTAGCCCCTTCTGCTAATCTGTGTGTGCACTCAAACTGCATAAGTTACTACTTTATAGGAAGCATATAACGTGTGTACCTGCAACTAATAAACTTAGGACGGCCATAACTATGCACACTAGTACTGAAAAAAAGGATGAATCAATTGCACACAAGGCATAGAAAATACTCGTAAAAATTACAGAGTAAGCTGAAGGCTTTATAAAAATACTAAAAGAATCAGGGTGAACTGACACACGTGAGAAGAATTTTAACATTAAAACGATACGAAATTTCGAGCATCATCATTTCTAGCAATATCATACTAAAATTGATGCTCAAGAAAGCTGCTCATAAAGAGCTAATACTGAAGCAAGCAGCAAAGCTTTAAGCGAAAAGTAAAGCTATAAGATATGAGGGCTAAAAAAAATCTCTTTGCAGCATTTCAAAAAAATATATACTTCGAATGCATAGTGAAGTCTCAACGCTGCATAGCTTCGTATTAATGAATGCAGTAGCCACAGACTACTATCAAAGAGGAAATATCTTATTAGCACCCAATAGAAATTCCTTTAAAATCATAAAAAACTCAAACACACACACACATACACAAATTACAGATTCTAAGATTTCACACCGATTTGTGAGAATTCAAAGCTCCAACAGATGTGAAAAGCTTGTCGTCAGGAGCACAATAGAGAGGCATTCGACAGGTTTGAGTCTCCCAGCCTAACAAATCCTTGGATTCCCACTTTTCTCGAAAAAAATCATCAAACTGCTGCTTAATCTGGGGCACATTTTAAGCACTCAATGCGCTAATTTAACGACATACCCACATATAATATCACTCCTTTTCATGGAGTCTACTGCCACTGCCATGCAATGAGAGTGAGAAGGAGTATGCGATAACAACAAAAACATGTTATAACATAACCAAGTCCACCAATATACAGGCAAGCCAAAATCTCTATGATAAGAGGGACATACACGGCAGCTGCCACTGAACAAAAAACATTTCCTCTAAATTAAATAGCAATTTATGCTCAACCCTAAACCTTAAACCTGAAACTCATAGATAAGCATTTTCACAGATGAAAAGATTAATTTCCATACGTGATTTTTTCTAAGAATGCAAAAATTTCGCGATCATATACTGGAGAGATAACGTGTGTGAACTCAAATAATCTTATAGAATGCTCATTAATTTCAGCTAAAATTACAATAAATTTGCCAAAAAAGTCGCAGTGTTTTGTGCTCATCTAATTTCAAAGTGGCTGGCTGCAACTAAGATAATGAGATGAGGTAGTTTCCCATGAATAGCCCAAAGGAATATTCCAGCAAAAAATTTATGCATCCAAAAATTGCAAGTCCAACATAATAGCATGCAAAGTTGCGTGCATTTTGAGCTGGCATGAGGGAGAGACGCATATATATAATAGGTGCAGAAAAAATAACACCTTTGCATGATTCGCCAACGGATTCTGCTTCTCAAAAAAAATCCCTAAATAAGCAGAGAGATCTTCAAGATATTTCAGATAATCTTCCTCCTTGTACTTGCAAAAGCGGGGTATCTCATGGAACCTGCAAAAAACCCCAGCACCAGAGATAGTTAGGAAAGGTAGTCAAAAAAAGATATTGCGGAATAAAATGTATAAAACAAGAAGAGGGAAGATTTTTCATCACGTAGGAAGATATCCTCAAGAGCATTCAATAACAAAGTAGTTTAATTATCTTCGTCCAACAGAGAAACAGACAAAAATTTCAATGGTTTTATAAAATATACAGAAAAACACCTAATTTGATACTCTAAAAACAGATTTACACAACTCTTCAAGCACCTCTAACTCAGCTATAAAAACAAGGAAACAACTCAAAATTGTGTGGGTAGGAGATGCCGTGTGTGTGAGTCGAAATCGTGTGTGACCCATACAAATAATACATATATATACCATTTAAATAGAAAAACTCAAGAAAACTCCAAACCACTTCAAAAGTTGAGGAATACCTGTCGAAAGTACGCAAAAAAGTGATGTAATCGATCTCTGAATAAGGCTCCATCTTTGGTAGAGATTCCTGCAATGACTTGCCTTCAGAATCAAAACTTTTCTTCTTCAAACGGGATAACTGAGAAGCATCAATCGCATTATCAATTTCAAAATTTTCATTTTTCAAGGTTTCCAGTGTGTGTGAGATGCTTGAATTTCGCAGGCAAAATCAAAGATGGATTAGATACATAATACGAATCACTACAATAATTGTTATCGCGCGATTCCTAATAAAGCAAAAGTATTACTTCACTATATTCAAAAGTTTTAATGCTAAATAATGTGAAATGCTCTCCTCCAGCAGCGAAATTTAAACTGTAAAAAATCTGATAAAACTCTATTGAAGAATCAAGTTAAAAGCACAAAAATTCTAGTATTTGGCCTCAAAACAAGGATAAAAGTTCTATCATCCAGAGGTTTCTGCAGGAGAAGGATATATCGACTGAAGGGGCTATATAAATTTAATGCATTCACAGGTATTCAGTTAAATTCCACTCAAATTCAATAATAAGATGGGAAAAAATGAAAGGAAACGTTAAAAAAAGCTGATCATCACGGATATATCAAAAATCTTCATTAAAGTGGTTTAACCAGAATCTCCTAGATCATTTCACACATAAAAAAACTGGCCAAAATTAGCAAAAGTAGTAATCTTGCTTACAGAGGCATAGACCCACAAAGCAAGTAGCATAAGACCTCTAGACGGTATAATTAGAGAGAAATACCTACAAGCTACTGGCGTAAAAAAACTCCTTCGATATAAAAAACGTAAACCAGTTTTTAGCAAACAAATTTGATGAATAAATCCAACAAATTAAAGGGATGATTAGAGTATTTTACACCATAAAAGAATTCTAATCTAGTTATAAAAGGCACATACACAAGCAAGCAATGTGGACTATATCCACAGCAGAAACCTTCATATTTTTCCATAAACTAAGAAAACATACAAACATTAAAAAAAATCCCAATTTTCAGCGTAATAACATTAATGTTTTGAAAATTAGAGAAAAAATTTAGTATACAGGTATCTTCACACACACCAGCTTCTTGAGAAAGATCAAACCTCAGGAACCAAGTAAAAAAATAAGAGTTTTTCATCCATAAAAGGAAGATCAAAATTTTTTCACCACAGCAATACAAGGCAACCTCCAGAGTTTACTCGCCAAGCTATCCTGTCTACACACTAGATTTTGTAGCAATCATCATTCTTAATTTCATAGACTGGGATAGTGCGTGAGCTACCAGTAATATGGCAGCATATTCTTCATGCTATGCAGATGTAGAACAGTAAAACTACTTTCTAGAGAAGCTTGTTTGAGTGCACTAACACAGGAATTTTTCTTAGCATTGTAGTTTTACCTCGGCAGCACGATGCTCATTCAATTTGTATGACTGTAGCTTATTTAGGTTGATGTAGCGATTGTAGAAACTGTTCAAATCAATTAGAGAACCCAATTTCTCGCTAGGGGCGAATCCAGTACCATCTTCAACTGCCTATAAAAAAGAGTGCATTATTCTCACTGTTCAGCATTCATTCACACACACAAGAAATTCACCTGATGCAGGAGACAGAAACTGCTTTCTTAAGCAATTGAAACCAAAAATTAAATCACACGCACCTCATGCTAAAAATTAGGGTGAGAATGATACATTGCTCTTACACGTAGCTTGAAGTCGAAACAGTGTTGAAAGGCATATTATTATCCGTAGAAACAGCAAAAAAACACACTTTTGTTATTAGTTTTACGTAGCACACAATTCTCACCCTGTGAGGCTATGAACAAGAGGAGGGAAAAATGAAAATCATTTTGAGAAAGAGGGGACGAAGGCCCTCAATTCTATAGGAAAATACGCTCAAAAAATAGCTCTTTGAGATTCATACAAAGAAAAACATACAAATTCAAGAAACTTGTATATTGTACTACCTAAACGGGGAAAATGAACTAGAAAGCCTATTAAATGCAAGCGAAGAAAAGGCATAACTGTAGGCAATTACTGCACACACAGCAGAAGGAAAAAAGTAAAAAAAACTCAAAGCAGATAAAGTATAATAACTACTAGAAGCTTACCAGCAAAGCTTCATCCGCAATAGTCTGCGGATCTTTAAGCTCTACGATGGCATTTAAGTTCTCAAACTTCCTGTAGTAATCCTTCACACCTTTGATCCTATCATAGAAATTAGTCCAGACATCATGAGAACGCGAAGAGCCTCCGCTGGAATTTTGGCCTGAAGAATTCATCACAGTTAAGAGTATATAACGTAATGCTATATAAAACGAATTTCGTGATATAAAATCCTGGTAATGGCTTTTAGTTTTACTAAAAATAAAACTAGTTCCAAGTATGCGTTTTCAAAAGCCTCTAGTTTGCACCCCCCACTTCAGACACCCAACTATGCTTCATAGCGTATAGTCTCAGACCTCATAAAAAAGATCGCCAAAATTCTAGTTTAAGCAGCGAGCTGTAAGCATAATTTATATCCAGTAGTTCACTTAGTAAGCCAAGTATAACTACCATGTTAAGCGACGGTAAATTTGTAAGGGCTCACTTCATATGTATGAAAATAAACTCTCACACACAATAACAGAAGAGCCAGTTCTGTAATTTAGCCTTATTTCAGATATACGAAAAATAAACTGGCACATGCAATAAAAAGAGCTACTCCAAAATCCTTACGTTAAGAACAAATTCCTACTGCACTCAGTAACGATAAGCAGTAGTATAACGGAAAGAACATCAAAATTTTATATCGTCGCTATTTTTAGCATGAAATTCTTCCAAAGAATGACCCAAAATCTTAAATAGTAAACCTCAATCAAAGCAGTTCAGCTACCCAACACACCAGAGTTTTATAAATCTCATCTAATTGGGCATAATCTGATTGAAGAAAATAGCTCCTTAAAAAACATAGGAGCCAAACACTAAAGCAAAGAAAATAAGCACACACAACGGAGCTGGCTACAAAAACTAAGGCTGCCCAACCCAAATCTATGCGAATTGAAAGATACCGATTAAAACACTTTGTAATATGGCTTACCTCCCAGCATGTGTATCTCATCACTTTTCAAGCCATCTTCATCGCGATATATATCAAGTACAAGCTTGCATTTATCCTGCACCTCATTAAGAATAGATTTGATTGCATTCTCATAGAGAATACGATGTTTTTGCTTCTTATCACTCTCAGCCAGAAGCTTAACTACGGATTTTTCAAGAATTTCTACGTCTTCTTGCTCGGCACGGAGCTGCTCAAGTATGCTTGCAGACATCTTGAAGCCTCGATGCCAATATTTTATAATCTGTATTCAAAAAGGGTGTAACTCGCAAGCACTAGTATTTATTGCGAACTATAAATGGAAATTCAGAGCATTTGTGGAGATTAAAATAAGAAATTCATGCTCCCAAACGGAAAAAATAAATGAAGGGCTTTTTTTTATTACAAAAATTTTATTGATAATACGAGGCAGATGAATAGACACTAAAAATTGAAGTAAGTCGAATCAAATCAGTGACATTGCAGAGACATGAATAAAAAGAATGTTAGATAATAACAAAAAAAGGTAGGGAAAACACACAAAAAAAAGGCAGACAACACACAATAAGAAAAAGTCAGACGTAAAACACTAAAAAAAGGAAGAGATAACACACTAAAAAAAGCCAGAGAAAACACACAGAAAAAGGCCAGAGATAACACACAAAAAAAGGCAGAGATAACACACAATAAAAAAAAGCCAAAGATAACACATAATAAGAAAACATCAGAGATAATATACCCAAGCTAAGGACAACTAATAAGGTATGAAGAAATTAATTCATATATCTAATTCTTACTTCCTACTAAAACCGTGGAGCAAATTCACGCAGAGGCAGATTCTTAGCTTTGGTTACCTGTTGAACTTTTGGTTATATGTATATAAACCTGTGAGTGTTACACGAAGCCCAGAATAAAAAAACCCTGAGAAATCGCTGGAATCTCCCTATGAGCACGACTGCTCATAGCTGTCGTAGCTCGCCTCCTCAGCCAAAGGGTGAAGGCCTTGTACGTGGAAGCTTAGTACATATTTATTAATTCCTGAGAAAACACACAAAAAATAAAGGCCCTTGTTTAATCTACAGTGTGGATACAAAATTTTTAGTATAAAAAAAATTTTTAGGAAACATAAAAAAAAATGCAATCAAACTTTGCACACTAATGGAAGAGCTTATACTCGCCATCCTCCATACATTCAGTCTACAAAAAAAAGAGTAACCATAAAACGAGGCATCAGAGCCTAGGGATGCTTCTAAAATAATACCCATTCCAAAAGCCAACTGCGTCATACATCATACACAGAGCAGAAGACTCGACAATATGATGACTACGCGCGCATGATATCTTGTGACTTGAAAAATTCCGCCACATGCCATACGGCTAAACACAAGTACAGAAAATCTTGGTGGAGCATCCCCGTGTCTATAATGTAATCTTTTGACAAAAACAAGCAATCGTCAACAAGGGTTCAAAAAGAGACGATGCGGTAAAGACTGCGTTTAGCTATTGGAGGGATGGATAATGTAATTCTTTGCTATATTGCCGAAGAAGAAGCGTATCAGAATGCCCACAAAGAGTTTCTTCAAAAGCAAATTTTACGGCTGCGCGGGTGTACGTACACTGATAAATTTCAAAAGAACAATGAGGACTTCAAAAAAATCATTCTGAAACGATGTTTACATACAACACAGCGTAGAGAATGTTCGAGTGAAGAGCTTCTGTCCTAGAGAAGAGTGCTAGAATGAAGAGCATCAATCCCACACACAAGAATGCTAGAACGAACTGCATGAATCCTACACACGAGAATACTAGAATGAAGAACTTCAATTCCACACGCAAGAGCACTACAATGAAGAGATTCAATCCTACATACGAAAGGACTATAATCACTGCCCTGTATATTGCTCACTCATTGGGTAACAAAAAACCACAAGGCAAACCGTAAGTAAAAACTAGTTTTCTTTTTGTCTTCACCAATTCTAGATAAGTATAGCCTCCTCAAGGTAAAACAGGGATAGATGTTAATTACTCAATTACAAAGCTAACCAAAGATCAAAAAAGCGTACCCAATTGCTTACCAAACGCGCCACCAACTTGAGGCTATCTGGCCAGTGATGATTAGTAAGCAAGGGGGGAAAGGCCAGGTAAAACTTGGAAGTCAATAAATTACCTTTAAAATCGTAAAAGTTGAACTTCTCCCGCCGCCACAATGAGTAGCACTTCAGCTAGGCTCATTATCACTTTCACTCTGGCAAAAAGCCGAACGGTTGAAACCGGTAAAGCCATGAAGTCATGCCTTCCGTAGATCCCTTTTAAAAAGTTACCGATGGCACTCACCAACTCCCTAGTTTGAAGCAGCGCCAAACTAGTTTACGTGCCCAACATGATACAGAGTACCGTGTATTCCTGCTCTGGTCTCTCCCCGCTTAACATGGCACACACGTTAAAGCCACTGATGCCAAGGTAAGAAGGATTAAATAATGTTCGTAGGCTTCAAGTTTGGTGCTAGGATACGGGTAAGATACATAGCAACGTGGTCACCAATGTGGTCTGTCGCTGCTTAGCAGGAGGTGAAATTTGCTTCGGTGGCTATTCTTTGTTAAACTTGTTTTGTTAAATTTTCCTTCGCTAAACTTGCTCTATTAATCTCTTCGCCTCGAGAACAACTGAGGTCAATGGCTGTCATTTTGAACTAATCTCACACACCTTTCCTGCTTTCTATTATAAGAAAAAGCAGAAAAGATGCAGCTTATATGGCTGAAAAAAGTAATTACTTTGTCGACCTACAAAGCGAATGAGTGCTACTTTTGTGACTGGAAAGAATTGAAGGCATTCAGCTAATTCCAGCTTTTAAATTCAACAAATAGATACTGGGGAAAAGAGATAGTTTACTGCTGATAAGTTTTATCGTTTTAAGTAATTACCAGTGAAGGCATATGATTATACCTGCCCACGTTTTACAGGTGATTCGTGGCCATTTAGCTAAGAAGTTGCCGATTATCGCGTTGTGGTACTACGTATCTACGCCCCAGCTCATGGACTTCTAATAGCTAGCTCAATCCTTACATCCGGAAAAATCGCAGTGGGCCTCAATAATTGAAATTAATGAATGCATGCATAGAGGGAGCAAGATTTTCTCTTGTCAAGAGCAACTGAACGCTCACATGATCACCGGGGAGGTGTGATCATTATGGATATAAGCCGGCTGGCAGGTATAACCGCAGTAAATATTCACCTCAGTCTAAACGAACCCCTGCATCACTTCCACTTTCCAGAACATGGCAAAAGCAATTGTAACATGGTAAAGTAGTATAAATAATAAGCTGCTATGTATGCGCCAGAGCAAGTCCCTAGAACCAATTCCCTTTGTGAAATACCATTGAAGTTACTGTCTAGCGTGCAGTTTTAAAAATTTAAGTAAACTTCATCGGTGCATTTTTCTTAAGAGTAACCCTCGTTTCAAGTAATTGTTTGCTGGCAAATTGTAAGGCACTACTCTGGACCTTTGTTTTTTCTGTTGGAAATCGCAGGACAGTTACTTTCTAATGTTCTAAGCATGTATGTTAATTCTTTTTCTCAGTGATCTTCAGTTCTAGTACTGACTGGTCACTAGGTACCCTTTTTACCTGCAATATACGCCAAAGCATTCCGCACGATATTTCTGAGGCAAAAATAACACGTTCAGTGCGGATATGGTTGCTTGCTATATTATTGCCATAGTTTACTAAGTTGTTATGCTAACCTTTCAAACGCGTGGACTAAAAGAATTGCAGTCAAAATTTCATTACTGCATGAATTATCTAATGCCTGCATATGGAATTCCCCGAAAATATGATTAAAGATTGTCACAAGGAAAGTTCAAATTGAAGCTGTACCACAAGGCCCCCAAATATAGCTTATTGTAAAGCCGATTCAAGGCATCTGCCGGTGAAGTGCAGTGTTGCGACGCCAGGCCGTCAGCTTTAAATGCAAAATAGTAGGTAAAACTACATAGCAGACATTGGAGATAGTGAAGAGAACGATGCCAAGGTCATATAAAACATAGCAAGAACCCTACAGATTTATGTGCAAGAAACTAGCTTAGCTACTCAGATTGAAGGACAGCAGGAGCTGAAAGCCTCGACGCAAGTGTTGACATTATACTACGTAAAAATTTTGGTTATGGACTAATCTTTTGTTAAAAAATCATGGCGAACGAGCGTCCAAAGGCAGTTACTGCATAGAGCCTACATTGATGGTTTCAAGTTTATTCATTGCTTGTTGCATGCTACGCACAAGAAATCCCCTTCTTTTGCGCAGGTGGTTTGCACCAACTACACTCTGAGGGACTACACGAAATCTAGAGTCGCTTGCAGTAACGCCGAATGCTAGATCAAAACGATGGTAACAATGGTCAGCCACTTTAACTGCACCTCTAAGTAATTAAAGACTCAAAAAAGTCTTTCTCTGCCACCTTTACAGGCGTAATAGCAGTACCCAGTAATGAGTCCTCGGGCTACCCACAACACGCTCCAAAGACTTTTTAGGGTCATGGTATCATTCAGGAGATTTTTCATCGTGGAAAAATCGCGAATAGTAGCTTTTCAGCCCAATCTTTCGGGAACACTCTATACATCAGCATAACAACTTAACTGTAACCTGCATCACTAGAAGTCTTACCAGCAAAGAAATTACGGGTCGACCGGATAAATTGTTCAAAATGAAAAGAGTAATGCACCACGATGACGCGGGACCTAGTATGCCGAAAGCTCTAGAGGTCTTTCTCAATGCCCTACTCTCGGACGCCAGTACACGGATATCCAGATATCTTAACCCTACACATTTGAGCATAAGATACTTCAAGATTGCCAGCTAACTTTAGTGATATTACTTCAGTCCAGGAATCCATTTTCAGAACACTAAGAATGCTTGCAAAGCAAGCAAACCAATGACTATCTGATACGCACAAAATTCACAGTATTGTTGCAGCTTTAGCTCCAAGCCAGAGTAATATCTACAATTATAGCCTATTCATCGGAGATATATTCACAGGCTGGACACGCTCAAGAGCTGAAACTGTATCAAGAAATGGTACCTGGCAACATAGTAATGTCCAGCTCAGGCTTTTCATTACGCACAAATGAAATTAAAATAATGAAATACTAGCTTAAAATAAGGAGTAGGGGCGAAAAGTTTACTTGCTTCACAGAATTATTGGAGTAATGACAGATAGGAGAGGATAGTCGATTTACACGAAACGCAACTTGAAGTACCTTTTTAAAAATACTCTACAAGAGGAAATTGATTACGCATCCAAATTTTGCTAGTCGCAATGTTTTAATGAAATTCTTTTGCAAACATTATTTCAACGGTAAAAAGTGATAAAAAAGTCACCGGCTCCGCACCTTTAATGCACTTCCCATAACATTGCTAGAGGCAGTCGAGTTGCTCAATATCAAAATTCACTACAAGTATATACTCAGTAAGTTAAGTAGTATAAAATCAAATAAGCGATTGACAGGTTATTATAGTTCTAGGAACACGCGTTTTGGACAGGACTCCAATTAACCTTCCAATTACGTGTGAATAATCTCTTGAAAAGTTCAATATACAAGTGGAAAGCGTAAGAAAAGGTAATTATGAGATTGCACAGGCAGACTTCCTTAAGCTCACCTCATGAGCGAAGCAAGAGTTTCGTAAAAACTCCTCACTTTGCACTAAATCGCGAAAGTTCATCTATCACTTGGATAGTTTTGCGTAAAAGTAAGAAGTATCTTATTTCTTAATGAAGTTTAGCAAGAAGTTTAAGTTTACGGGTTAAAACCTTAATATTACTCCGTGCGCAAACGTATAAAAACCATAAAAAATTCCTTTCAACTTCATCGCATGACTCAAAAGCTGCCCTCTACACCTAACAATGTATAAAACCTAAATAGTGCTACCAACTAAAAAAATCCCAACCAAAAATAACAGTAGCACAACATATACAAGGTGAGCTGCTAGAAAGCAAGTATCATCAATGCCAATGCAAATAGGAAAAAGACGCGGCGCAGGCAAAAGCTTTAGCGGTACCAAAGAAACAGTAACCACGTACTGCAATAAGCAAGTAAGCCTGACGAAAAAGAACTGATGACTCAGCTTGATAAAATTACGTTGTAAAATGAAGAAATAGATAAAATTTACAGGTGCAAAAGTGCCTAGATTCACGCAGAGACAGCACAAGGAAGTTAGGCTGGAAGGCAACCAGAGATAACGATACCTAGTCCTGGGCATTCATAGGTCAAAAAAATATACGTCCAAACAGTGCGTTGATCGAAAAATGCATCAAAAACCAGGTATTAGTCCGAAGAAAATTTTTGTTTAGAGAGAGATACAATCGCTAGCTAAAAATGTTAAACAGAGGTTGAATTCACGAAAAAAAATAGCTGCACCAGCACCCTATCCATAAAAAAGCATCAAATTCATCAGATCCATGATGCTGGTACTGTGAAAACATGCAATAATTGAGCTTCCTTAAAATACTTGAGGGCAGAGCGTGAGCGAAACAATACGCAAAGTTAAGCATCCCCAGAGAAAGTTATAATAACATCATTTTGACTCAAATTAAACCAAGGCCATTAGCGCTAATGGCCACCAGGCATTACATTTTTAAGCAATGCTGGTAGAAAGACTTAAGATTACAAAAGGAAGATTACCCTAGCTCTATTTGCCTCATAGAGAAACTACTTTGAAGGCCGAGAAAGAACGGAAAAGCTCCACTAAAGACGTTGCAATCATAGGTATTTTTTCAGGTGAAAATTCAATCAGTCCCTTCCCAATGAGATAATGCAAGGCTGAACCCATGTTTTGGTAACCTAAAAAGCACACAGCCTACTTTCTATTAAGTAAACTGAAGCAAATGCTGTTATCAAATTAAATCCTACATGATGGTTATCTCCCGGTAGGTACATAGCGTCAAGGTAGTTCATACTAGTGCTATATAATATACTCAGCTTATAAAAATCAGATTCTAGCGATAAATCTCCAAACATAGTACCACACACAACTGACTATACAGGTTTCATAAGAAAAAGCGCATGGGAGACACACACACAGACACACAAATCCATTCACACGAAAGGCATATATCCATTTAGTAGTCCATACAAAATCTCATATGCGGCAATCTGATGTCTTTGGAATTGCCCAACTTAATTGGAATCAAAAACAAAAATATGTAAAGACTTTCGCAACTGTATCGTCTCAATACTGATACAGCTCTGAGTAAGCACGGCACTAATACAACACCCACGAACACGCAGACGCATTATTGCTACAGAAAATAGGTATACAGTGCAAAAAATAGACAACACAGCATGCCTGAATATCTCCAATAATATATTCGTATCAGTCACCTCTGAAAAATATGCGAGAACCATTACAATAAACGATGTTTCGCGCTTATAAATGAACCTATAGGCTAGCACCCCAGCAACATATATATATATATATGAGAAATACTTAAGAAAGCAAGGCATTGAAGAAAATAACAACCTCTTAGACTAAAATCTCAACGATTAAGCAGACTGACGGAATTAAGCATGCAGTTCAGCGATCTTTACTCCAAAGAAGAGCAACGAAGCCCCTAAGAAGGGGGACAAACAAATTGCAATTTATGGGTATCAACGAAAAAGAAAACATCTATACATTTTAACTTGAATGAGTAACATCTGTGCTCCGCTAACATGTACTAATAGTAAGGCGAAACAATATTTGCAATTCCGGGACACGAAAACAAAAAATAAAAGTGGCCTTCGACATCAAAAGCATCATCAATTATAGCAAAACCAGTAATAATAAAACAATAAGAAAAGGTCTTAGAATGACTATAGATCCTTCTGCCGGCCAAAAGTAGCTTCTCGAACATTCTGTTACAAAAATCTCACGGCTGCCAAACAGCGCCAACAATTATAGCGGAGACAAATTGAAGTATAAAGCAACATGAGCAGACATAAGCGAAGACGAGAGAGCAGACGTTTGGTTTTGAGTCAAAACAGGAATATATAAAAAACTCTCATATGTTGTGGGTATCAACAAGCAAAATAAATTGTTCAAATATAAAAAAAATTCAAATTTGCTCTCAAGAAAATTAAGATAAAAGCAGCTTATCAAGGCGAAGCAAAAAGTATGGATTTGAAGCGCTAGGCTAGTGGAGAGAGAGAATGATGAAGATGATAACGATGAGAATGATGATATTACTAATAATGGATAATGATATACACTCCGGCCAGCTAATGAAAATGCAAACGCAGAGATATACCTATATATAGAGTCCACCCAGACAAATGAAAATGCAGACGCACACACCAAGCAGCATATATATAACACGATACGTATATACATATAATAGCACTTAATCTACAAAAGTCAACCTGTGCTTTTTGATTATGTGCAGAAATACTCATAGCTCACAATCCCTAAAAATACTATTCGACGGGGCAACAAAAGAGAGATACATTTATATATACACATGGCAGGCTTCAGATTAGAGAATCTTTTCCTCTTGTGTGCAGAGCACTCCAAAACCCTTATAAAAAATTGAGTAATTATCATCTTTATACGGAAAATTTATCAAGGCACCCTATATGAGATTATCTAGGATTTTACTAACACCAAAAAATTGGAAAATCAGTTACACTTTGTAAATTTTTGGTTAGTCCTTATTAGCCGTCAAAACCCAACTGCAGTATTGAAAATTTCCCTTGTTACATGAGTGAAGGCAAACACAACGACGTGATAAATTCCACTAGATATATATACATAGTAAAAAGTAGGGAGAATATGTACTCATGTAAGAATGAGATTCCACAAATTGAAGACTCATATCAACTCAACGTAGGTTAACACGGCATCAAGGATTTGCACTGATAGCACAAAAGAACAAGCCGATTTTAACAGAGAATTGAAGCTAGCTACAGGAGCCCTCAGAAAACGGGTGGTAGCGTGGTGGTTGAATAAGCGCTTCGTTTAGTACCTCTCACACAAGGGGGTAAATCTAATGGAATATAGCGGTGCCAAATCAGCTGAAGTAAACAGAGCAAACGAGTATAAAATCAGTGAAGAACAATTAGGGCTAGTTAAAAGCAAGATTTCTAAGGTATCTTCTTCTATTCAAGCAAAAATACTTCAAGGCTAAGAACAATCTTCGCAACTCGCTGCAGTTTGCTCTTTTACTTTTCCATTAAAAATAACATGAATTCCTAACCTCAAAGTTTAAGTGATGTAATTCCTACAGTGGGAAGCTGAAAGCATTATCTTCATCTTCATTGGAATGTTCATCGTTAGCATGCTTAATCATCTTGCATTTTCATCATCTTCATCTTCACCTTCACCATCAGCTTCATCATTAGTATCTTCATCATTATCAGCTTCATCATTTCCATCTTCACTTTCATCTTCGCAATTACCATACAAATACACAATCTTGTAAAAACTCATAAATTTTTCCAGCAATGAGTAGTATCGCTGATGTTATTTTTAGCGAGTGCTAAATACGATGCCGCTACAGCTTTTTCGAAATAATTTTCTGCATTATGAAAAAGTACTAAAATGTCTAGTCTGTATTGAAGAGTCAAGCGAGTAAACGAATATCAAATTGAACTAGATTTCTTCAGCTCGTAAAGAGCAGCAAAATTATCAGTTTATCCGAATCTTTAAGCTTGGAAATACCCGTTAATCCACTACCCAAAACAAGAAAAATCTACTTACTCAACTAATTTAAGTGGCGAAAAAAATTTGGACTAATAGTCTTTCACGAAGATATAAAACATGCTTTTATACTTTAATTTTTTAATTAAAAAATCCTTTTTTGTCATGTTCACATAATTATTAATAGCTAAAGAAGAACTTGCCAGTAGCAAAAAACACTGGCAATTTATAAATGAGGAGGAAAAATTATCGTAAAAATCTAGTTTTATCTTCAATTTTGAGTCAAAATTTTATGAGAAAAGACTAGGAATAACTACATATACAGCTTGAAGGGGTCGTTTCTATACATTAAAATCTAGATAATTCATCTTTGGAAAGAGTGAATATCATATATAAGATGAATCTGTATAACGACGGTAAAAAGCGCGGATAACAAGCAAAAAGAATCATCCAAATTGAAAAATTAAAGATGTACATTAAAAAAAAGCTGCATAATATGGAAAGTTTAAAAACATTCAAAATATAGGGAGTATAAGGAAAGCTTATACCATTATATAAGAAGCAAAGCTTTTACTGAATATAGAGTAATATCACTGTGAGCAGATGAGGCATGTGCATATGTACTATCTAGAAACAGAAAAGACGACTGAAAAAAGTACACGATTTTTTGGGAAATGAAACACACTGTTTATAATAATTAGCTAAAATATAGATAATGGAAATTTAGGGCAACTGTTTGTGTATTCGATGAAAAAGTCAAGATTATGGAGTCAAAACAAATATGCTTTTCAACACACACACACACATTCTCCGTCCTGACTAGAAAAAAATGCAATCCCAAAGCAAATTAACACCAAAAAAAGCGCTTTCAGCAATTCTCTTTGTAGTGCACACGCAAGGATAGACACACAAAGAGTTTCAACTTATACAAAGCATACAATGATTAAACCAAGTCAAATTCCCACCAAACTTCGTATCAAAAAAAGAAAAAAGTTGATATACTACACACAATATAGACAAATATCACAATATCTGCAATATCTTCAACTTTGCAAAGCAAAAATTGAATATTCAAAGAATCAACACCCCAAGAAACACCACCAACATAATCACTCCAAAACAATTCACACACACACAGCAACTCCTCCCAAGAACACATAGATACAACACACTGATTTTCCCACTCCAAATCTCTTGAGAGCACCCAAAGATTATGCACGCCATAACTACCTGAAAACTATCACTCCCCTCCCACAGAAGTCAATGCGGTAGCAGCTAAATCCTCATCCATAGCAACATCTTTATCCAACACTAGAGAAACACCGGAGGAAGCAAGCACAGAGAGATCATTAGTAATAACTTCACCACCAGCAGCACCACCACCTCCACTGTCTTCACTTATGCCACTACTATCAGCAAATACTTCCTCCATATCCTTTCCACCTTTCTCATCCCCGAGCCCTTTCTCTAGATCCGATAAGAATGAATCATCCAAACCATCGATACTACGGCGGTTAACCTTATCAACCCATTCCTTCAACACATCCAAAGCTTCAATAACTCCCAAAGCATCGCTATACATTGGCCGAAAATACTTTGTTATCCACTGAGAGGCTTCCTTGGGATAATCATCTCCTCCTCCTCCTATACCTTTGCCAATATTATGATCTACCCACGGATTCTTGAGACGAACAACGAATGAGCACTTCATAAAGTCCCACTCAATATGAACGCAAGGGTCTCGGCTTATTTTACTGCGATGAATTTCTAACATGGAATCAGCAGCTTTCTTTAGACCCTCTGCATCAAGCTGGAGGGCTTCCCCCAATGGGGCTGAAGCCATAGCTAAAGCATCGATGGGGGTATTATCAATGTCTTTCAGGGGCCCGAAACTTTTGTTCCTCTCAATGAGAGCCCTGAGAAAGGTATCTCGAACTGCGTCGGGGGTGGGATCTTTCGGGCTGCATCGCCAACAATAGCCTCTACCCTTACCGACCACCCAGCTTCCGCCAACAGCAGTCCTCTCACGTGCCCACCTGGGGGATTGAGAAGGGAGGGGGGGGATTTGGGAGAATGAAGAATGTGCGTGTATTTGAGATAGAGAGAATGAGGGAAATCCGGGAATGAGAGGGTGCACGAGAAAAGTGAGATTTAACTTCAAAACTGGGGGGGGTGAGTGCACCGGATGAAGGCAAAAAGAGAGCCGGAATAAGGTGGAATAGCGTAACATACCTTGGTACAAAAATAGGGTAATAAAGTTCAAAAACAGGGCATATTCATAGGGTGATTGTTGGATAAGAAAGAGTGAAATTTTGCAGAGAAAACTCGTAGAAGATGCATAAAGAATAGCATAAAAATGCAGCCACATAAAATCCGGAAATTTTGCAATATAATAACCACAAGGCTAATTTTTGTAATGATATTTCATAAGAGAATTCAACAGAAAAAATATCAGTTAACGCCGTATCCACTAAGCAAGCTGTACGTATTATGAAGGAAAATTACCTTTTTTAATACCAAAAAATTGCCTTGTATGAAGCGTTTTTGATCTCTAAAATAATATTATTCTATGCATTTGACGTTCTTTATAAAAATATATAAATCTACACACATATTCCCTTCTGTTTGAAACAAAAATTCACTATTCCTTTACCTTATATTAATGTTCTTCATGGCTAGGCATCGTATCTTGTGAATAAGAGGAAAAGCAAATGCCCAACTATCATCTAGCTGACCATCCCTCCATTTTCCTTCACCACATAATCTAACTCGCCCAGGAATAGTGTTGAGTGGAGGGGCAGGCATATCCTCGAGTCGCATAGATTCTCCATCTTCATCTGATTTTCGATGATATACGCACACATTGGAGCTGACTACAGTCCGCCGAGCCTTTGCCCCGCATGATTGTGGGGATGGTCCCAGAGAAGCGTCACCCACAACCACCTTCTCTACAGAGAAAAACAGCAAAAAAAGCAGAGAAGATGAAGTATTAAAAAAAAAGCGTTGACCTCGAAGTCTCAGTGTATATACACTCAAACTTGGGAGCTTCGGTGTATATACACTCAAACCCTCTTCTCATTCTTCACTACGTATACACTCAAACCCTTCTCAGAAAGTAGCAAAAAATGTAAAATCTCAAGATATAAAGGGAAGAGGAAGCTTTGGGGGGTTAAAAAAGAAATTAGAGCTAATAAGGTTTTAAAAAAGATATATGAGGTGTAGCGAGCAGCACAGAAAAAGCAAATAGAGGCCCTTAAACGCCAGCTTTCGGAGTATCAAAATCGTTAAGAAAATGATGAATGGAGAGGGTATCGCACAGACTTAGATTCACACACTTGAAAACACATGTGAATGTAGTTTTACACGCATAAAATCACAAAAAAACCCAAAAAACCTTCCGCACATACCCCAAGATCTCCCACACACACACCCGACGTGATCCTTCATTGGAGATTCAAGAGAAAAGTGAAATATCAAAGAAATCAAACTGAAGGAGCGGGAAAAACATTGAAAATTAGCATAAAACACACACGGAAACAAGCTTCAATTACGGCCAACCTTCAATATCATCAAATTCAGCACCTCCTCCAGCTTCCTCCCCCCCCTTTGTCCTCATTGACCCTCTACTTCTCTTCTTCCTTCGCCTCCAAGGCTGAACTTTTGCAGTCCTTTGTAAGCTTCCAGAATGAAGAGCTGCATTACCAGCGGGCAGGGTAGCAGCTCCATTCTTATAGTCATCCTTATCTACGCCTTCCATCAAGCCCAAGCTTCCCATACCAGTAAAACCTGAACCCGTAGTAAAAGAATGAAAAAACCTTATTATCTCAGTGGCTAAATATCATTACATGAAAGCAGCAGAGCTAATATCTTAAGCTTGTGTGCAAATATCGTGTGCGTGCTTCGATGATTTAAGTGTCCCGTTATCGCATGCTTGTGTGTGTGCTAATAACTTATGCTTGTGTGCGTGCTATTATCGTGTGTGCGCTTTGATGATTTAAGTGTGTGTCGATATCGCATGCTTGTGTGTGAGCTGATATCAACTGCTAAATCCTCAAAGATATAGGAAATCTCACAAACGGATCAATTCTACGAATACTCAAGAGGTGAAAACCAGGATATTTGTAACACTCAATCAAATAGAGTCAAATAGCAGACTATAAAAACCAACGCTAGGCAGAAAAAGAGCACCGCTAACACACAGGATACCCAAAGCAATCTGGCATTATACCTAATCCAATCTGCATCTTCTCAAGTAAAATTACACAAAGGTATATATCCAACAAATATCTTTGAAAAAAACCTCCAAAATTCCTTCGACATAAATTTTCACCCAAAAACCACAAATAAAAGCGATTCAAAGCCTCAAAAAACCCTTACAAAGTCACTTCAATACCACAACACTACTCCCACCTTCATACCTCCTACTATCCCTCATAAACCGGCAAAACTCACGCATAGACTGACAAATTACAAAACAAAAATCAAAAATTTTATAATCTTATTAAAAAAAAAACCCTCTCAACCATCGCGCTAGATGCATTCCCTAATGAAACCCCCTTCATCAAAACCACCTACCTACCTACCTACCTTCGATATGGGAATTTTGCAGAAAATCCCAACGATTCACCCAATCAACACTAAGGAGTCCAGAAGACCCCCCTCGATTTTCGAAGTTATAAAATCCTTCCTCCCCAGCTCCCCCCAGCTTATACACACCAGCAGCCTGAGCAGAGCTATCAACTCCGAAATTTTCGTGATCTCTATAGGAAGAAACTCCATGCCGGATGAAAGATTTCGCCCCTCCTGAACCACCACTTGCCACCTTATTGCTACCACCGACATCATAGCCATTAACACCCCGCACAGAGCCAAATTCTCCAGCACTCCCACCCCGATCTTCACCAGTTAAAACTCCTCCACCTGCAACAACCAAGGTTGGAGATAAATCAAACGCTCCCCCCATCACGGGACAAATTACCGGGGAAGAGGGAGCAAAGGAGGGAGAAGTTGAAGATACATCAAAATCGCTTATAACCCCCAGACGCTTCGCTCGAATAGTCTCGAGCTTATAAACAATCTGAAAGAGCATATCAGGATGGATTGCCAGCATGTTAGGATACTGATGAATCGCTGGCTCAAAGATATTCTGGTAACAAAGAAGCTCCTTATGATTCTTACACTGTAAGATTTCCCCCCAATGAAAGCGGAAGCTGTTTGTTGCTAATATGAAAGAGGTGCCAAAATTAGCGTAAATTGAGGAGCAAAGATCGTAAGTATCTCGCAGAGCAAGTAGCAAACGCTTGATTACTGAAGAAATTATAAACTTTCCACCAGCTGGAGGATGAGGAGGAGAAGTTCTACTCCCTCCTGCCTGTGGATATGGTGGATCCTTACAGTTACTAAGATGATCTGCAGAGAAAGGAGGAGCACCCACTCCAGTAGTACCCGAAATGATATTATCATTAAGGAGTCGGACAGTGGAAGCTGCTGCTTCGTTAACCACACATGCACTACCATTTGGGAGTTTGGAAGCGGTGTTATACTTAAAAGGAGGGGAAGCTGTGTGTGTGTCGTCGGGGGGAACCGAAGAAATTCGCACTTCCTCCGTATCAGTTTGGCTGTCTAATTGGCTGGTAAGTTCCGGAGAAACTACCGTGTGCGAGTTCGAAGCCTCATTTGTGGGGTCGATTTGAAGTTTTTGAGTAGTAACCGCTGTAGGCTCGCTGTGTGATGTGAAGGTGTATTCTACAAAAGACGGTGCACCGAATGCGTTTAGTCTTTCCTCATGCTCGGTAGTAGCAGCTTCAGAATCTTGTAGGGGGGGCGGCAGGTTGGCATCCGTGTGCGATTCCTGCACGGGAAATTCTTTCACTAGGGAAAACTGACAATGAAAGTCTTTTTGCAAATGAGCCGCGTTGTTAGATTGATCTTGTCCGGTAGATGAGGCAAACAAAATCATCCCACTCTCCGTGACAGCTAAATCGGAATCGGCCTTCAGCTTTACAAGTGTGTCATTTTCTGCTAGTGAAATCCCAGTAGAAGTGGCAGCATTCTCAGCATCAGACGATGCAGGAGGGAGAGAGGATTCAAACTTCAAACGGCAAAAATCATTCTCGTTCATTGACAGCACAAGAGAATCGGTGCAAGAAGTTATATCAGACTCATCGCAGGCTTCCAGCATAGGTTTTTCATCACACACAGGCACCTGGTGGCTATCTTTGGGAATGTCTCCAGGAGCAAGTGCAGGGACTGACTCTTCCCAGACACACGCAGCATCCCCCCCATCAGAGATGGAGCCTAGGTTATCACAACTCCCGCAATCGTTTTGGCTCTTCAAAAAAGGCCTATCAATATCAGTATAACTACTATGCAGAGCATCTTCTGATATCGGCTCACTGCTCCCCTCACCTTCAGATAATCCACGATTATTCAAGACTGGGACATTGCTCGGATTAGTCACGCTTGTACCATCACTAATCGGCTCCTGCGAATGTCGTCGAGTATCCCCATTCTTATGCGGCAAGTAATTCGCAAAAGAGGCAGTCTCTGAAAGAGTAGAAGCAGACGAATTTCCTCCAGAAAAAACGCCCATCTGGAGCCCATTGCTCAACACTTTTCCTGTAGGCTTCACAGACATTACTCCACCTGCCTCCACCTTCCCACTTCCAAGAGAAGACGACGACCAGAAACCATTGATAGACGAGCCTAAGCGAGGAGAGAGACTTCGATCGACTTCTCTATCGTCACTATTCACCGAGGTATCATACTTTCTAGGTACAAGGTAGGGGCTGACCGGGAAATTCATTAATTTTTGCTTGAGATGAAAATCTTCTTCGTTACTTGCTCCCATATTAAGATGCATTGAAGGGCTTCTAATATGCATCTCTTCTTCCGATTTCATATTCAACATATTAGAAGCTAAAAAAACCTCATCACACGTTCTAGTCTTCATTCCTCCTGGAAAAATTGTGTTTCTTGAAAAGAATATCATACGTATCAGCAATAAAACGTTAGAATTAGCATTCGCTAGTTTTATTTACAGCTTTTTTTGGTATATTAAGCAGTAATAGTAGGAGAGCAATCTTCTATAGCGCCACTGTGCGTGTGCGTGTGCGTGTGCACGCGCTCTCTTATAAAGTCGTACCAAATTCTTGTCTAAAGCAGCTATGGTAGGAGAGCAGCGGTATTAACAGAAATAACGGAACCACCGCAGACTCTACCTACATGATGATAGTATTGATAAATCCGCTACTTTTTCTTCTCTTACTAGTAGTTGGCAATGCGCACTAACTTCAAACAATGTGTTTGTATACTTCAAAATACCTCTAAGATCTTTCTTTCTCATAATCAGGAGATATTCTATATACTTGTCAATTAAAAGGTCTCTACTTTAAGTAGTAAACACAAAATTAGCCGAATCACCAACTACGAGCTCATAACTGAGCCCTCAATAAAATCGCTTCAAACAAGCTGCAGAGGGAGGTAAGCTAAATATCAAAAAATAAAAAAACTTCAGAAGGCACTTTCCAAGCAATTTTTAATATTGAAGGAGTTATACTCATAATAAAACCTGTCATCTTTAAAGGGAGCATCAGCTATAGCACTCACAGGCTGCTGAGCACACTGGCGAGATCAAGTCAGAGAATGTTTCTATAAGTCCCCCAGCGATATTTTCCCCATCAAAACAATCGCATCGCGCATGGAGGCCGTGGCCTCCATCATTTACTCGCTGCTCAATCCAGGGCACGTGAATTCCTTCTTATTACGCTCATTATTCGTCGCGTAAATACAACGGGGGATTCAACGTCACTACGTGAGCTTCATTGTTCTTTGAAAGAACAAGATCCTATCAAAATACATAAAATAAGTAAGCTAATGGAATAAGAGGGGTATATAACAATACTAAAGCAGCTGGTTGATGTGCTGTTTACCAGGGTTGTACTACAGCAATAAACTTTCGCTAAAAATCAAACTCTAGCAGCTGGTAAAATTACAATCTCTGAAGAAAAGCTTTCCAATATGTGATGGGAGGCAACTTTTCACAGATGAGACACAGCCGCTACAGCCTTTGATAGAATGGCACCTTACATGAGGCCCTGAAGATTTCACACAAAAAATGAAAGCAAGAATCAATTAACACTCAAATAGCAGGGAAATGATTAGCAAGAGGGAATAAAAATCTATAGCAGAAAACCTTTTGACCAAAATTTAATGCAAATCTTCAGTCTACGCAGAACGGTAGAAGTCGCTAAGATGAGCTTTTTAAAACATTACTTTTAAGCCTAAAGCTGCTCCTTTGTATTCAGATGTAATAGATGCTTACCACACACAAGGCCCTAAAATGGAGGTGACTCACTATCTTCCTTCTTATGCCAGGATGTAGTTGGAACATATCCATATTCCTGCATCTTGCTTCTGCAATACATTCGAAATGAACGTGCACACTCTTTATCTCTATATGCTTCCTTACATTTTAATCTCAAGAATACTAATGCACCTTAAGAATGCCTTGCAGAGAATAACCACAAAGAAAGACCCTTACCGTAAAAAAACAAGCCAAGCCCTTGTGCAGTTCGGTCATGTAAAAGCAGCAGAAGGGCAAAATTGGCTATTATAGACCCCTGCAGCGCACAGGAACCTAAGTAAAACTAACACACTCTTCTTCATTAGCTGAAAAATCAGGAAAAATGGGATGAACATACAGTAGATAAGGGGGTACCTTAATTTCTACATAAAACCTCCAATGTTTCTCTAAAATGGAAAGAATGCAAACATGGACTTATAAGATCAATAATCTAAAACACAAGGACGAATAGGAAAATTTTGCAATTCACGCACAAAGCAGAGGAACTACTAAACTTAAAAAATAAGGTTGTGAGCACGTATGACACCGTCAGGTAAAAAAGGCTTAGTCGCTTACACGCATATGCATGCTGCCCTGGCAAAAATCAAAGCGATCACCTAGCAATCAAGTAATCTCCTAGCTTAAAACACGGAAAACACTATAAAAATAAATACCACACATTTCCCCCACTCTTGTGTGTGTAGCTTTCTGACATACAAGAAAATGCGCATATTGCATATATCGACGTCTCATACTCTAGAGAAATTTTGAAAATGTAGATGACATGACAGTTTAAACCTAAATAAGAATCGTAAAGCAGCTACCTACTTCGCTGATAAACTAAGCCTTTTCCCACTAAAAGTTCAACTGAGCAACCCCTACTTGAAAAGCATAGTTACAGGCGTAGTCGCCACAATATTCAAACTTCCAATCTCTTGAACCATGGTAAAAAACACTAAAAAAAAGCTTCAAGTCCTACCTCATTCAGCATAGCTTCTATAATCATCCGTCAATTTCCTAATCTCCCATACAACTATGCTTTCCCTACCAAAGCAAGTCTGCAAAAGTTTATCCAATCCCCAAAGAACGACAAGGAACAAGAGCAACACAGTTGAACGACAAAAACCTCCCAAAAGCAAACAAAATCATGCTACAGTCAGCACTATATCAGGTACTTAAGCATGGTAAGCCACCATCTCAAATAAACCATCATATAATCAAACGTACGCATAAATTTGAGGAAAATGTGTGGCGCCAACGCTTCCCAGTAGCAATAAAGGTGAGGCACATCACATCCATGCAGTGTACGTACACCCTTGCCATATTCTACTGCACTGCAATGCACGCTTGAGTACGAAATAAAAAGAAATAAACACACATTTGCAATTAAGCTCTGCATAAAAAGCAGCAAATAAAACTACATTTACAACCTAACTCCGCATTCAATAACGCTGTAAATAAATGCTACAGAAGCGATACATGTTGAAATCTAGTAACGCGACATTGCAAAATGGGAAAATATCAAATTGCCAGCGGCAATGTCATCCCCGGTAAAACCTTGAATCGCTCAGCATGCAAACATGAGTCTTTTAGTAGCACTTGGAATAGCAATGACTTACCAAAATATATATTCACTAGAAAGCTTTCAAGTGAATATATCACTTTTTTGGAGCAACCGCGTGGTTAACACATGGGGAAGGTGTGCCTACACCTATGTTGCTGGTAACCATAACAACGGCCTATGCTCAATTATAAGTTAAAAATCGACGTCAAACCAGCTCGGTGCTAAAATGACGAAACACAACAAGCGGAATTTGCAAAAAAAAACTGTGGTTGACTATACGTGTATTTGAATGTCTACATGAGGTGATTAGCAGCGTTAAAAATATATTCGTGGCCACTATATTGACTGTGCCGCCGTATTTTGTTCTGTGCACGTCTGTACAATTGCTCTCAGGTGATTCGTCTTACCCTCGCAGGGTAGCATTACAGTAGGGTCAATAATTTGCGTATAAAACACGTACGTGTTAGCAAGGGGCCCTTTTGACTGCGAATTCATTTTGCATCATTAGGTGTATTTCATCGTAGGGAAGCGCTGACGCGAGAGTTTGGTAAGGGCTAAGAAGCCTGATTATCGAACCGCAACCCAGGGGCCCAAAAAGTAGAAGCACTCAAGTTTTGAAAGCAGATAGGGCATGGCAAGGAAGCCCGTCAGGTCAGCATCAGCACGACACTTGAAAATACACGCCGTAAACACGGCGACATCCAGGGAGAGCCTAGTCGCCAAAATTCACAAGGATGCCAACGTTGCTATGTTGCGAACCTAGCGGGGTAGATGGGGTGAACACAGTCCGCAACTAACAGAGGCTACCGCAGTGATTAAAAGGGTGGATATGTGAATTAACACCTCAACTACAAGTGAAGTTCACATAGATTCATTGTGTACCTCTTTCGTAGATGTGGTGATGCTAAGTGGCTTGGTACCTTGAATGGTGTACACGTCGGGAAAAAAGTTCTTTTATGGCCTGAATCCTTCAGTTTGATGGATGGAGCTATTAAAGTTTCAAGAACTTTCCCAAAGTCAAAAAACGATTTGCATGAAATTAGCATTCGAAAGCTAAACTCGTGGTTCATAACCTTGGTTTAGACCTTGTTAATCAAGGGTAATATGGGGCCGCGATGTCCTTAGGTGGCTCTACGCTGAGCATGAAGAAGTTAACCAAAACAATTTAGCAGGCAATACCACTGAGGCCATTTAAAAGATGGTGATGAGTCCAAATATAAAATATGAGTGATACGCCCGGCATCTTTGGTGCAAACTGTTTGTACCTTAAGGAATACCAAGTGCAAGATTATGGATATTTGAGCAACACGAAATTTCAACGTGAGCCTGCTTTAGCTGAGCAAGAACCAGCCATATAGGCATTATATTTCTAGGCTAGATACTGTGAATTTATGTTTTAGGATTGGGTACAAGTCTCAGCATATCTTTTGCTAATAAATGCGTTACCGAATATTCATCTTGCCTGCGTTTCATAGGCAAATGAAGTAGCTTAGAGTGAGACCTTAGCAGCGAGTAATATCATGCTTTGAATTTGTTTTTGTTTCTACATGCTAGCAATGGTTATAAAAATCAAATGACTCATTGGGCACGCTACATGCTTAAAATATAGTCGAAGAATGAGAGCGAAAGAATCAATTTTTCAAAGCCAAGGTTTTTAAAGCCTAGCCGCTTAACAGTCGGTTGAGTTTCGAGTTAATATAGCATAACAAATCCCGCCTATGGGAACTTGCAAGGACAGCTTAATGATGAAACTTTCGTAGTGACAAACTAAAAAAGACCTTACTGATATGCCATAATCTTTTTGATGTTGACGCAAAATGCATGAACTTGGTTGGCTTCATGCAGGGAAACAATAATTGTTGGTACAGCGAGAGTGCAAGATTTGAAATCGCAGAGCTGACATAAGATATACCTATAAGTGTCCGGTTGCAGCATAATTTTTAGCGGTTTTGACTCTATGCTACTTGGAAGTCAGCAGTAAAGAAGCCACATTTCGAGTCTACCTCGCCATGACTACACAGTTTCTTTCCTGAAATAATGCTCCGGTGAACTTGCTATAAAGCCTCCTACGAAATGCACACTGCTCTCTCAGCCACCAGATTTTGCGCTGAAATTCTTTAGCGTTAGACTAATGGAAGCACCTATTGTTCCAATATGTTCTAATAAATGCCTGAATAAATGCATGAGCACTTTTAACACAGGAGCATAGCGCCACGGGACATTCAACCATGCAATTAGGAAATAGAGTAGAGTCTACGCGCCACAATCGCGAGCTTCAATCACAAACTTCATTTGCTAGCGAAAACGTCTCGCTCTCTATTTCTCACAAATAAGCGTTAGAGCGGCTAGCGCAATGCAAGTCTTCGAAAATGCGCGCCCACCTCACATCGAGTTCACGACAGATGGCGGAAAAGCATTACTTGCCGCGAATAGCCCACCCAGGTGCACCTTTGCACAGTTGCGGAGTTTCCTTTACTAGCCTGCCGGATTTAAGCGCGCCACGATGCGTAGCGTGACAAGTTGCCACAACAGCCTACCTCTGGTACTGTTTTTTTTAAACGATGTTTTCCTACATCGTTGCACTTGAAGCACGCGAAGTTGCTCTCATACGAATAGAAACCCTTGATATACTAAACAAGTTTGGATGACTGAAGGTTGTTTCGTTAAAGGTTGAGGTAATTCGTAAACGCTTCGTCGGTGAAGCAGCAAGAAATCTGGTAATAAAATATTTACCATTTTTCTTCTGGGTTCTTATTACCTCCGGATTTTTTGTGAAATTCTAGAAACACTTTCTCCTGCAAGGTGAGTAACTTTCTCCTGTACTTCTTGAGGCAAAATTTGCCAATATTACCAGAAAAGGCTAGTAGTATATACGATGTGCGTCGTGAAGCGCATTCTGCGAATGGAAAAATAGCTTCAAATTGGACCAAATATCCATGGTTTCATTTCCAGAAAGCTACAGAACTCTTTCTTACTGCTATAGCAAACTTTTAAAATCTAGCTGAAAGGTAAATAAATATGCCACTCTAGAGTATTCCCCAAACCGGTTTAGCAGACATAAATAAGGGAGGAACCATTCGGTCGTGTAAGTGGTTGGGCATGATCAAAACAAAAGAAAGTGAAAGACTATGGCGCGCAGAGTGACCGCTGCAAAGAATGCCACATGCAATAGTTCTGCGTTCTTCATAAAATATCATTTCTGCTTTGCTGCCGCTTTTAAAAATGAAAACACGCTTGTAGAGGGCGATTATAACACTAACCTCTTCTTTTGGATTTACTGAAAAAAGCTCAGACAGTATTTTGTTCATGAATATTCTTCAATTTTATTTAAATTTTTTATAGTTATAATAGCCCTTCAAACTTAAACGTGAACGCTACAAAAAAATTCTTTTGGCCCCCGTAAATCAGTTCGAACTTAAGAAGCGCCTTCCAACTACCGGGTATGAATTAAATGAATACATGAATTATAACTGGAAGCGTTGGCTCTACGTACATAACGCGAAGAATTAATGTGTGCGTAAACCGTAGCAGAGCTCGAGGGTAGAAATGCCGCAGTGGCTTAAAAAACCCAAATTTTTGCAAGAGGGAATGAGGATAGTTGCAGCTGCTTAATGGGTAAAACATTTATTTTAGCATTTTTTAAGATATAATGGCTTTCAAAAAATGAGTCCATTGTATTGTGTACTCTCAAGTGCATCTAGGCTCTGTAGACTCAATTGCTTGTTTGTAGAGTTAAGGGTGAGGTAATTTAAGTGAAATGGGATATCCCTGTGTGATGTACACTAGCAGTGACTTGAAGAGCACGAGCTTTTCAAGGCTTCTTTAGGATAAGTCCTTCAAAAAGTTTTTTTTCCCTCAGAAGTCCCCTAAGGAGATATATATATTCGCTGCACTGAAGTTTCTAGTCGCTTATTTTCAATTTGCTGACAGTGCTCACCGCTAATAAAAGATCCAAAAATCAATTTTGCATCCTTTGGGGATAGCAGAAAATGCTCCGTTGCTTGCACTTGCTGCCTCTAGTAATTCCTAAAATGAGTACCAGTCTTTGTGACTAAATTGATTTTTTTTACTGAAAATAAAGTTTTGTAAGGGAATAAACTATTAACAACAAAGGCATGCAAGAGTCTCAATAATTCGCAGTTCCTAATTAATAATACCATAAAGTACTATTTTGTGACCAAGTCTTAAAAGCTAAAAATCAGCTTAGTATGATCAACAAATAAACTCAACTTTATGCAAGGCTGTAAGAGCTGTATGCACGGTTTCCTCGAAGTAAAGTGGGAAGATAACATATATACCACTGTGGTGGGGTATTAGGCTAAAGTACAACGCCACCAAGTACAAAACAGCAACGCTTTCTGTACTTAAAAGTTACGCAGAGTCTCCAGGCTCTAATGGACAAAAAAACATCTCTTAATTTAGCCCCAGCACTATTATTACCTACAATAAAATAAATCATATCGACGGTTGTTCGTTTGCTACTTTATAGTATCGAAGAATATTCCATGATTTTATCTGGCATAGGGCCCGGTAACAGTTATATTTTCAGTTAGCATTTAAAGAGGGAATATTTTAGAGTTGCTACTGATTCTACTCTAAGCGCTATGCGCAGTATTCCTCGCAGTATCACTGGACAGCCTCATAATATTCATAGATTAAAAAATACGTAATGAAAGCCTGAATGCCAAATTCTGCAAGTTTGATTTTATTACTTTCAGATGCCAGTAATATCACTATAGCCAGAGATATCAGTAGTACTGATTATTAAAAAAAATTATTGAATTAATGTCGCTATAACCTGAGATAAGAGTGGCGTTGGTAATTTAAACAAAATTTACAAGTATTTAAAAGAGTTCATGCTGAGGAATTTTTTAAATACACGTAATCTGTAAAGCAAACAAAATCAATCCTTGATAATTTTAGTAAACCTTTTCATACATGGTAATAAGCGACATAGGAAGCTCTCATCAGAGAAGAATTTAGGCTAAGCCTTAAAGTTTTTCGTGAATACCTGGTATTGAAATATGGACTGTACTCTCGGATGGCTCGACTTAATTAGAAGTAGATGAAAAACAGCAGGTGAAGATTTTGTGCGATGATGCCTTAAAAAGTTCAATAAGCTTTTTCCTTTATTCTTGAATAGATTTCCCAAAAAAAATTGAAAAAACCGAGTATCATGGAGGAAGCAGCCCGTTTCCGACGCTATGGGTCATCCCTATCAGATACAGAGTACACGAAGGCGGATTCTAGGGAACGAACGGCAGCAGAATTGGAAGCTGAAGAAGACGAGGATAACCAGGAATATAAAAACCCCCTACAAGTGCGTAAATCAAGAGCTTTTTCGCGCAGGACTTTGACAAAAATATCTAAAATAAATGGTTAGTTGGTTTTTCCCTTTTATGCGGGCTATTTCTCAGCTTTTTGAAGGCAATTTAAAAAAGAAGTTTATAATATATACACTGATATATTATACCTTGAGATCATAAGCCAGCACCTGCATAGCTTTTACACTAGAAAAAAATTATGCCAAGCCTTATGCAAATTCAACTTTTAATGAAATGGGTGCTTGAGAAATTTTTTTCGCAATATTCATCAGATACATATTTTTTTTTTATCACAAAGGACTACTAATATTTTTCCTTCAATACATAATGAGTATATTATGCCCAAAGATAACTCAACCTTTGGGTTTTTGGGGCTCTGCTAATATATACTTCGTATAAAAAAGTGGTGTAAATTACCGTAGAATATCCTTTGATCAGTTCATAATTGTTTTGAAATCACTCTGCTAATTTTAAATCCTTTTTTTTGTTGAGTTTTAAATGAATAGAAAATTAAAGAATTGAAAAAGCCACTTTTACGGTTTATGCTAATAGAGGCGTCGGAGGCTCTAAAGCTAGGAGACATGACTGCTAGATACAAGCTAAACAGGGCCGCTAAAAAAAACCAAAAATCCGAAAATCAGCAGACTAGAGTATGTGGCTTTTCAAATGTGAAAAATTTGTAGCAGTTTTTTCTATGAAAAAGCTTATCAATAGATGGTGCAATTGATTTTTTTTTTATTTTATCATAGTTATTCGCTGGGAACATTCTGAAGATTGCCTTTTTTTTTTTAATTTCCCGTAATCTTAGAGTAAGATCACGAGAAAAGAAAGAAAACCATAAAGCTAAAGCAACGGATTAATTTAGTTATTCTGAACAACATGCAAAAACATTACGATTATGATAGTTCAAATTTTAGCAAGCTAAAAATTGATTGAAAATAACTGAAAATACCCAATCTTTTTTTTGATACCAGTGTTTTATAAAAAAATTTAATTGGAATAATTTTTGTGGAATTTGGAGGGCTTGCTCACTCTTCCTCAATTTTTCAGTTGTGTTAAGGTTATTATTTGCAGTGTTAAAATAGCCTATTATCTTGAAAAAACTGATAAAAATATATTTGCACTGTTTAATTTTTTATACTTAAAAAAAATATTTTTATTTTTTAATCCCACCTTAATTGTTTTTATTGCATTGAGGTGCGTTTGATTAAAAATTTGTACAGTGAGTGAGCTTATGTTTGGCAATTAATGTGATTTAAAAAAAATTATTTTCAGGCTTCACTAATCCAGCTAGTAGGTCAAATAAGGCCCAGTGGCAGAAAAAGAAATCCTATAACTTTGTTTGACAAAAAAAAGAATCTGTACAATGAGGCAAAGGAAGAGCCTATTTGGAACACTAGGAAATTCGTCATAAATCCGGTTGATAAATCGGAAATAGATAGATTTCCAAAAAATGTAACTAGAACAAGCGAATATACGGTGAGGCTCTCAAACAATTTTTTTATTGGGCCATAATAAGTATTTGAGCAAGACACCGAAATTTATTTAATATCTTATGAACAATTTTATTTAATCCCTTTTTGTCGGTTTTTAATAATTTCAAACAAAAAATAACTTTATTGGTCAAAATTTTATAGTATGTGTGTGTGTGCTTGTGTGTGGATTTCCGTGAAATTTTACCTGCTAATTGCGTATAACAAAAAAGCATTTTTGCGGGTCTTTTTTTTCGATTTCACTTTCAACCTTTAGGGTTGCATTGAGGGTAAATATACTCGCACTAAAATACTTGATTACCCTTTTTTTAGTTTGCCAATTTCTGGGTAAAGAACATTCTAAAACAGTTGAACAGGAAATTTTACTTATGGCTGGCAGCTATGGCAATAATTCAAGCTATTCCAGATTTGAATATTAATAGGAATAGCTCATATTCCAGCCTTTTTCAGTTTTTTGCAGGTAAATTTGGTAAAAACTGAAGAGAAATTCAAAGAAAAGGACTCAAAATTATAAAAAAAGTTTTATCAAATATTTTGCTGAAAAAAATATTTTAATTAGTAAATTACTTGATTAAAGAGCAAAAAAATTTGAAAAGCATCCAAAGAAACAAAAAGCAGAGAAAAAGACTAAAAAGAAATCAATTCAATGTTAAAATTAATAGAATTTTATACATTTGTTGTTTTTAGTCGTTATAGTGTGTGGAGTAAAAAATTTAATCGAGGATTTTCAACACAGAAAAGAAGATGATCTTATTAATTATCGCTGTTGTCACATAATTGATGGCAGAAAACCCCAAATATGTGCAAAATATTGGAAAGATATTGGAGTGAGTTATTTTTTAAAACGCAAAAAAAAAATTGAAAAGCAACTAAAAAATTCACACTAAATATTGAATAAGGAAAATCCTAATTTAGCATCACTAAAATCTTTAAAGAGCTGGAAATATATGCTGAAATGAAAACATATTTAATTGATCAACTTATAAAATTTTGTTTTCCAAATTTAAAATCTTCAAACTCAAAAAATACTCTTGTAATTTACGTTTATAAACTAAAAAAGGCTCTTCAGTAATTTAAAACAATTTTCTTTGGGGCATAAATTTGAATATTTGTAATTGAGTGTTAGTAGAATTTTAGATATTGAGCGAGTCGCTTTCTAAGCAAATGAAATTTATTTTTGCTAATTTCGTACAAAAATATTGAAAAATTATCTAGCAAAAAATGAAATTAAATTCATTAATTAAATAGGTTTTATATATTTAAAAAAGACCTTATATTTTCGTTTAAAAACGCTATTCAGCTGATGGAAATTTTTTAAATAATTAAATTAGGCAGATTTATTTTAAGTATTTAATTTGAAGGAGAAATTTGATTTCAACTCGGAATATCATGCTTTTCTACATGGACAGACTGAGTGAATAATTAAAAGAATGTTTAGAAATATTGAAATTAAAAAAAAAATTAGTGTTGTGCCTTCACTAGGTTGGACAAATTTTATATGTTTGTGCTGGAGAGGAGTTTCCAGCGGATTCCATCTTGGTAGGAAGCTCAAACTCTGATGGAACGGCTTATGCTGATACTTCTAAAATAAATGGAATTACTTATCTTACGACGAAGCATTCTGTCAAGGAAACAAAAAGTACGTAATTTAAAAAACTCTGAAATTATGGTTGAAGATAATGTGGGTTTTTTGAAGAGTTAATTTTTACAAAAATTGCTTTAACTTTAACAAAAAAACCGAAAACTCTGCTTGCTATAAAAACAAAAATTATTTTAAAAAACATTTCATGTATAGACAAAATGAAGGCCCAACCTAGTGCAAATTTTTCCTTTTTTTTGGTAAAAATCTTGGGTAAACAGCAATTTTATCCTTAAAAAATATTGCAAAAATTCCATGTAATTAAAAAAAATATTAAATTGCGTTTAATTAAAAAGTAATCAGAAAACTTTTTATCCAACAAAATATTAAAAAAATCTTTAAAAAATGTAAAATTCACAAAAATTCTGAAAAATAGCAAATTAGCAGTCTAAGCGTCACAAAAACACCTCTGTATTTAGCAACACAAGCTACAGAATAATAATTTAGTGTTATAAGCCTGGGTATGACTCAATATCCAAGATTTTGTTTTTAATTTACGTTGAAAATTTTGCAAGAAATTCTATCTCATTCCTCTTAGTATCAAAGGTTTTTAGAAATTTTCCTCAACTAGAAATATTTTTGCCGCCCAAAAAATTCAATTTTTTTGTATTTTAAAAAAAGAAAATGCAAAGAGAAAAAAAAAATTTTAGAGCTTTTAAGCAGGAAATTGAAAATCAAACCTTTTTTTAAATTTGTATAGGTGAAGTCAATTTTACTTCAATATCTGCCATAAGAGGAAGAATAACTTGTAGGCAACCGGATGCCCAATTGGAAACTTTTGAAGGAAATTTTAAGCTTGATGCGTATCCTAGAGCTTCTGGGCTGACTTTTAAAAACTTTATTCACAAGGGTAGGTTTTAGAAAGCTCATAAAAAGTTTTTTTAGAATTTGAATTGAACTTCACGAATTGAATAGTTAAAATATTTTTTATTGCAAATTAGAAGCTTAAAAATTCCAATTAAAAAAAATTTAATTTTTGTGAAGCTTTCCGGGATATATTTAAAATTATCATTTTTATGCTAAAAAAATCAAAGCTCTGGAGAAGAGAAAATATTTTATTACTATTTCATCAGTATGATTGAAAAATTGAATACAAAAGACTGTAGATGCTTAGATTCGCCTTTAAAAATAAGAGCGTTATTTAGTCTGCTGGTTTTGATATATTTTTGCAGTGAAGTGTTTGCTAATAAGCTGCTGTAAAGCTGAGAGTTCTGAGGTTTAAATTTTGAGGAAATTCAGTTTTTGAAGAAAATTTTTTGCAATTTTTTGCAATTTTTTCATCGTGTTTTGAAGAGAGTTAATGCATATAAAATCAAAGACTTTTAGTGGCTTCATATTAAATAGGCACCATACTGAGGAACACTAATTGGGTGTATGCCATTGTTGTTTATGCTGGAGGCGAAACGAAAATAGCTCAGGCAGAAAAAGTCTGGAAAAACACCAAGATTAGCAGCACAGAGAAAGGCTTAAACTTTACTCTTTCGATTCTTTTGACTATAACGCTAATTTACTCTTTGGTACGAAAAAATTTAAACACAAGCATTTAAAGGGTAGAATAAATATTGTGTGTCTTTGTGTGTCTTTGTGTGTGTCTTTGTGTTTGTGTCTTTGTGTTTGTGTCTTTGTGTTTGTGTCTTTGTGTTTGTGTCTTTGTGTTTGTGTCTTTGTGTGTGTCTTTGTGTGTGTGTGTCTTTGTGTGTGTTTGTGTGTGTTTGTGTGTGTCTTTGTGTGTCTTTGTGTGTGTCTTTGTGTGTCTTTGTGTGTGTTTGTGTGTGTCTTTGTGTGTCTTTGTGTGTGTGTTTGTGTCTTTGTGTGTGTGTGTCTTTGTGTGTGTGTTTGTGTCTTTGTCTTTGTGTCTTTGTGTTTGTGTGTCTTTGTGTGTGTGTTTGTGTCTTTGTGTCTTTGTGTCTTTGTGTCTTTGTGTCTTTGTGTGTGTGTGTCTTTGTGTGTGTGTGTCTTTGTGTGTGTGTATGAGTAAGTTTGCAAAGGATTAGTAAAAATTAAAGGCTTTTTGTGGCTGTGGTGAGCAGTATATATCTTCAGTGTGAGGCAAATCCATTTTTTTATTCTTGGCATAAAATGGCTAGTTTTTGTTTTCATCATAGCAAATGAAGCTATAAATAGATATATATGATTTTCATTTAAAAAAAGCAACTATAGATGCAGGTGGCTATATTTATACTTTATTTTTAGTGTCTTGAGAAATTTGCTTAATAAACGTATTTTTCAGGGGCTAAAGCAGAGTTTTTTTTCAAACTTTTTTTTTGCTTTTGTAATAAAATATTTGGTGAATTTGAAAGCGTGAGAGCAAGTTTTTATGTAAAATAGTACGCATTTGTGATAAGTTGGAATTTTTGTTATTCAGGTTTCCATAATTTTGTGGAGTATTTGGACCACTTCAGAGGATAAAAACAGTGTATTTTGGTTGCTTGATAGCAATTGGAATGCTAGTGGTACTGGAAGAAAAAGATTAATTTTTTTAGAGTTTCTTCAAAAAATTAAAAAAAAAAAATAATAAAGAGACACACCAGCAAAATAGAATATTTAATTTCACACACTAAAATTAAAGTGTTCATCAATTTTACACAGAAAAAAAAAGCTTCTAATCTCCAAACTATTTGATTTGCTATTTTAGGAGGACTTATAACTGTTGGATTGAGTTTTTTTGTTGCTTATGGCTCTCTACTTCCAGCAACAATTTATCTAGTAACTGATGTGTTTCATATAATGCAATATATATATCTAAGTAAGTGATTATATATTTTTTTTTTTTTGTGAAAAATTTGGTACACTGGGCCAAAAATGCCATGATTGAACAGAAGTAACATTAAAAAACAATGTGCTAAAAATAAATTTAATTTTTAGTCATTTTGTTGCTTAAAGTTTGCCTTTAAAATAAAAAAAGTATAAATGCAGAAAATTAATTTTTATGTTAAATATTTTGAAGATTAAAACAATTATTTACGCTTACAAAAAAGATACAAAAATTGGCTTTAAAAAGTGGGTTTTTTAGCATTTAATTTTTGAGAAAAATTTTAAATTAAAAAAGGTTATTATAGTTTAATTTCATGATAAAAATCCGATTTTTGAAATATGAAAACATCATTTACTTGAGGATCACACAGCGAATCAAAAAGAACTAAAAGCAGCAGTTTAGTCTTAAAGATTTTTAAGTTGAAAAGCTTGTTAAAACCTATTTTTTAAAGCTAATACCTAGGCTTAACGCGGTTTTTTTTTTTTTATTTTATTGAGAATAATTTTATGTGCTGAAATAAGAAAAAAAGGCTGATCTTTATTTCGAATAATATACTAGTTGATTAAATATATAAATAGGAAAAAATAGGGAATTTGAAAAAAAAATTTCACTTTGAAAAATTGGTGTGTTAAGGCATTCGTTAAAAGAGGCTTAAATATTGGCGTGTTTGCCAAGTTAACAGCTTTTTTTGTATGTTTATTTCTGGATTAGGGGGAAAAAAATTTATTTTTTTGTCTTCAAGTTGTTGGTGAATAGAGCAATCAAGATTTTAAGAAAAAAAAAAAAAAATATATAGACACAGAAATAATTTAAAAGTATATTATAAATGTTATATCTTCATGCTTTTAAAAGCTTCAGATCTAAGCAAAATTGAAATTTTTCTTTGAGATGTTCTCATATGGACTTGTTTACGTAGTGGAGGTGTAATAGCATCTCTGTATTGTTGAGTAAAAAAATCACTCAAAAAGCAGATTTGCTTCATACCTTTTTTCCTTGTGGTTTTAGAGATATATGTGGTGCTATTTTTTTTTTTTTGCATTTACTCTAAAATTTTAAAGCGTTCAAAATAAAGAGCTTTAAATGAGAAGTTATCTGTAAAAATATATGTTTTTATCTTTTTTCAAAATATTAATGTTTTTATGAGTAAAAATTTCAAAAAAGACGATTTTATACAAATATATTATGAAATAAAATGAATTAAAAAACTTTTTTAAAAACTGAAATTATGCAAATAATGAAGATAAAATTAGAATTAAAAAATAAAAAAACTATTAAAGTGCCAAGCAAAGGGATTTTTACACGAATTTTAAAAGAAATATATTTACCTCTGCAAATAATATATTTTATAAAATAAATTTGATATCCCTTAATACTTCAAAGGCTACTATTTAAATATAAAAATAATTTATTTGTTTTTAGAACAAAATTTAAGCATGGCAAAACAAACAACAACAGATTATCTGGTTCCTTTTAATAAAAATATGAGTTTGAACGACTCAATAGGAGAAGTGGATTATATTTTTATGGATAAAACCGGGACACTCACAAAAAATTTAATGAAATTTACATGTTGCTCTATTAATGGAAGGCTCTACGGAGGAAGAAAGCGATGGACTACAAAAGTCTCTCAAATGAGTAGTCTAAACATGATGGTATAAAAAAATTTAAGAGAAATAAATTTTTTTTTAATTTTTATTTTGTTAATTTGGCATTTTAATTAGGAAAGTTTGCAAGGAAATTGCAGTAGAGTGTTTTATAATTAAGTCAAGCTGCTAGAGTTAAGCGAAAGATCCTTGAAGAGGGGGTTAAAAAGAGATTTTCATGCAAAAAATGAGACCCTCTTTTGAATTTTTTTTTTTTAAAGAATCGGCTATTTATTAAGCATTCCCAAAGCAATTTTACTGGCAAAAAAAGTGGATGCTTTTAAACGTTTTTAAACCTTTTTAATACGCGTTTTAAGACTCTTTAATTTTAGTTTTTACATGCTTTATTGATTTTGTTTTTATAGACTGTCAAAAAATACAAATAAATCCTTAAATACTGCAAAAAAAAAAACCCATCTTTACAAAAGCATTTCAAAAGGTTGATACTATATTAAATCAAGATTGCATATTTAATGTTAACTGGCTAACTAAAATTTTTAACAAAAGAGCTACTGGAATAAAAAGAGGTTTTAGCATAAAATGATAGTTTTTGCCGTTTTCTTTTTGTTTTTGAAAGTCAAGTTATAATGATAATATTTTTATTTAGTTTGTTGAAAAACTTTATGCTATTTTCAATCTGTTTTTTCTGTTTGTTTTCACCTGTTTAAATGCTAATTCCATATATAATAAGAAATTTTAAAACTTTAAAAAACATTTGTTTTTTCTGTTTGTTTTCACCTGTTTAAATGCTAATTCCATATATAATAAGAAATTTTAAAACTTTAAAAAACATTTGTTTTTTCCGTTTGTTTTTACCTGTTTAAATGCTAATTCCATATATAATAAGAAATTTTAAAACTTTAAAAAACATTTGTTTTTTCTCAGAATCTAAATGCCAGTAGCATTCTTGAGGATAACTTAACTTTTTCGCAGGGGCTATCTCATTCATATCTTAATCGAGGTATAAATTAAAAGATATGAAGCTTGTTTTGTAAGTTATACCATTCAAAAGAATGTCTGCATCAAAAATTCTTTATTTTTTTATAAAGAAAAAGTAGTTTAAAATTTCAAATCGTATGAAGATGATTTTTTTTTTTGATAAAAAACCCCCTTTTTTTCAGGTCTTTCGAATTATGTCAAACAAGGTTTGGAAGCTGAGTCAACAATAAAAGAAAACAAGTCTCTGTTTAGTTTTCGAGATTCCAGAGGACGCAAGTTTTCTCTTACCAGAGAAGCTCACAAATTTATAACCTCACAGACACATTCTGCAATAAAACGCTTTCCTGAGGAAAATTCAATATTTGGAAAATTGCCATTAGGTAGTTTTAGTTGGTTATATTGTAAGACTAATCTAAAACCTCTTGATTATTATATGTGTGTGTGTGTGTGTGTGTGTGTGTGGAGAAAATTTGGGGTTGTAATGAGAGAATTTGAGTTTAATAAAAGGAAAATCAAAACGCCTATTTCAACTTGAGTGACGAAGGATTTTTGAAGAGCTTAAAAAATTGGATATTTTAACGATAATTTCTGATATTTTCTGGGCTTTTTATGTGCTTATTGAGGAAATTTAAAGAAATGTGATGACAGCAAAGAATTGGCTTTCTTATTTTCTGTAATTAAATAAATATTAATTAAGAAGAAAACAAATTTGAAGGCCCTTTAAAATAAAATTTTGCCTTTATTTTTTCGCAGATTTTTTAGAGAGCAGATGTATATCTGATGAAGATATTCGGTCTATAGAATCCTCAAAGTATTTTCCTGCTGATGATTTAATGCTACCTATGGAGGCATCCCGGGAAACCACTTTGGTTTTGGATGACTTTGAGCAAATTGATTTGCTAAGTTTTGTTCCTAAGAAAGAAAAATCTATTTCTGAAGGTATTGAGCAAAATCACTTAGTTTATTTAGCAGAAGTGCAATTAATTGAATATTTTTAATGTAAATGATAAGTAAAAAATTATTAAATAGATGATGAAAAAACTCAGTGTATTTTAGAGGTTTTTTGCTGCTAATTAAACATTTTTTAAATGAGAAAAAAAGATTATAATTCACACATAATATTCACTGCTTTTTAAACAATTTTAAATAAAGAAAAGTAACAATTTATAAAAATATGCCTATATATATATATTATTGCTTAGACTCAGCTTTGGGCTCAAGGGATTTTTCTAGAAAAAGCAAAAAAAAAGTAACCATATCTGGTAAGTCTCTAACTAGCTGCAAAAAAATAAATTTAATATTTTAGCCTTTTCTTCTATGTTTTAAAGCCAAAAAAAATAATGAAATCTAGCAAATACAGTTTAATTTAGGTGTTTTTGCCTAGAGTATCATATGTAAATAGCATGCTTCTATAATGTTTTTCTTCCAAATGTTTTGCATTTTCATGCCTGAAATTGACTTTCTTTTTAATCTTCAAAACAACATGAGGCACACTGTTTTTCTCAGCCTGGCCTACTACAAAAAGCAGCCTGCTTTGCAAAAATTGATTTATTTTATCTTCAAAAAAAAAGCATCAACTTTACAGTTTAATCTGATTTTTTTCTCTTAATTTTTTCGAAATATTCAACACATTTTTTTTATGCACACGATTTATCGTGCTAACAACAAAACTTCAACTGCGCAAAATTGCCTTTAATAATTACGAAATGCATTTCAAAGTTTCTTTACTTTAAGAGTCTTTTTATATTTAAACTAAAAAACGCTTTGCTGCGGATAATTTAAACCTTCCAAGCAATCTGAAAGATTTATTAAAAAACCAAACGTTTTTCGTTTCTATTTCTCCTGTTTTCTCTCTC
>JADHZB010000696.1:8139-20657 GCA_015657535.1 Nephromyces sp. MM_2019
CATATAAAGAGAAGACCATATCAAAGAGCGTACACACAAGAATACACACATATCTGTACACGTTAGCTCATACACCAACACAGAATGACACACATCGACAGCAGACCAACGCATACCAACATAAAAGAGTACACCAACACACGCAACAACAAACATACCAACAAACATACCAACAAACACACCAACACACACACTACCACATCTTCATCTAAAGTTTCTTTGAAAACATCAAAACAACGGAAAACCCTCGTATATACTTACATATCTTTCAATTCATCGGAATGTACCTTGTCACACGGCCCCATGTAATGTTTCTGATAAAATAAACGAGGAAAGAGTGTGTGTGCCTCCGCGTGTTCATATGCTAAGGGGAGTGTGTGTGTGGGTCGCGCAAGGGTTAGTGTGTCGGCGAAAGCTTACTTATGTGCGAACATTGAGTTCTGTTTGTGCCCGTGTGGGTTCGTGCATATGTGTGTATATACACAATATGTATGTCGATTTGACATGTGTGCGTGTGTATCATACATGTGTGTCATACCTGATATGCTTATATATTTGAGTCTATATGATGTGTGTATATTATGCGTGCGTGTATTTGTATACTACTCGTGTGCATATGCTGTGTGTGTGTATACTATGCATACGCATATCATACTCTATATGTGTAAGTGCGCGTGCGTCTTCACAAACTTTACCGCTTAATAAGCTTCAGAAAGCTGCAAATACACGCGATACAGCCATAAGCGCAAAAAAAAGTTAGCTCACTCAAACAGAGTGTACGTACACTCCAGACCATGCCTACTCTACTACATATTCCACAACACACACACTTCTTCAGGGTGGATATACTCCATAACACACATGGAGGGTAGATAGACTCCACAGCTCACCCACTCTACTAAAAATGCCATAACACACACCGAGTATCCATACATCCTACCACAAACGCCGAGGGTATATACACAGCACCATACATACCAAGTATCCAGGCACTCTAGCACTCCCATAACACACGCACAAGCGCACACACACGCAGCATATTTACCGTATTTGCGAATAGATCATGAGGGCAGAGCCCCGTGAGGTATAATTTGCACACATCCTGATCAGTGAATTGCCTTCCCTTCGTTGATGAGTTTTCCTGCAGGCTACCCATAAGCATGGAGAGCTGCGCACGCATCTCATCCATTCTGCCTGTGCGTGTGTGCCTCTTTCACAGTGCATAAATACGTGTGTATAACACTTGTGTGTGTCTCCCCTGTATAAATCAGCGTAAAAATTCTATTAGGTTAGCGAAAAGAGCACAACTATCTCAGTTGTGAGGATGAACGTACATCATCACAGCAAGAGATTTGTATGCATGTGTATGAAGTTGAGGTGGAGACAATCGGCAAAGCAATTGATAATGGGGAACGAGTGTGCCTAAATGAAGGAGCGTGGTTGTGTATATGTTATCGGATTGGTGAATCTTCGCTGTGTGCATGAAAGAAAGGCATTCTATTACAGCTTCGTAGTATAGTTATATGTGTGTATTGCCAGATGGGGTAATCTTTCTTGTACACATGAAAGAAAGGCATTCTATTACCCTTCTGCAGTATGTGTGTATTGCTGTGTGAGTGTGTCAGCAAAGTATTCGCTTATATACGTGGGAATAATCGAGTGAATTCATCAAGGCGTTTATGCTGTGTGCGAATGAAGAATCTGTGTACTCTTCATGCTAACAGCTGACAAGAATGGCTTGGGTGTATACGTCACAGACGCCGTGTGTGTGCATTTCAAAGATGTATGTGAGTATCTCAAAGATGCATGTGCGCGTATCTCATAGTTGTCTGTGTGCACACCACAGATACCAAGCGTGCATTCACATCTTATGTGTTCATACTTCATAGATGTGTGTGTATCTCAGAAACTCTGCGTGTGTATGCCTGACAGGTGTGTGTGTATGCCTCACATACTCTCTATGCGTATACCTGACACAAGTGTGTGTATACCAGATAGACGTGTGTATACATTTCACAAACAATATGTATGTGTGAAAATTTCTCGCCAATATCAAGCGTGTGCGAAATGTCTATCTTTTGATTACAGAGGCGATGCTTTTAAATGGGAGATCAAACAGCTTTGGAAGCACAGATCACTCCCTCTACATACACACACACCAACCCAGTAAGATGCGGCACACTGGGGGAGTAGCATCAAAACAATAGATATCCGTAAGAAGAGGGAGGGAGTTGCAACTATCCTCCGTGCAGCAACACACAGTCATACAACGCACACCCCACTCTTCTATACAAAGCTGAGGATGAGAGATATGAGAGAGTGCAAAACGTGAAGACGTATTAGGATTTTTGTTGGAGGTACATATAAAGCATGCTGCGCATGTGTGCGCATGTTAGTGTGTGTGTGTGTGTTGTCATGTGTGTGTGTGGGGATGAGCGCAAGGAAGTAGTGAGGCTGACAGGTGGTCGGTAGAAGATCGTACATCCCTCCGAGGCGGGAAGACTACGTCTCATGTAGTGAAGGCTCTAGTGGGCGAGGAGGGAGGAGGGGTAGCAGGTAGCCATTGTGTATGATTTGCAGCAAGCGGATTGTATGTGTGCGTGTGAATTGCACAGAGTTTACTGTGTGTGTACGTGTGAGTCGCATGAAGGTCACTGTGTCTCTGTGTGATTCACAAGAAGTTGAGTGTGTGTGTGAGATTTGCAGGAAATTGCTTGTGTTTGATTCTCGGGGAAGTTGAGGGTGTGCCTGTGTTAGATTCCAGAGAAGTTGTGTGTATGTTTGTGTGGGAGGGTTGAGCGAGTATTAGTTTAGCAGGGCTGATTGTGTGTGTGATGTGCGAAAAGTGGTCTGTGTGCTATCCTGGGAAGGTTGAACATGAAGGTGATGTGGGGAGTCAGTCAGGAATGGGTTGTGCAGATTGTGTCGTCTGTGGGTGTGTGTGCCGATATGTGTGTGGGGTGTCTATGGGTGTGTGTGTATCCGCTTCTGCGCATTTTTTCCCCCTTTTTTAAAGCTGGGCAAAGCTTAGAGCTGTGTGCTTCGCAGATATCAAGATCACCCAATCTGCCGTAGTAGCAAGGAAATGTGCTTTAAGCTTTTTGCAAGATGCTTGAGCGTAGTGCCTATGCATAGCATATAATCTGAAGACGCAAACACACGTAGACACTATCCACACTACACAAATAGCGCACACACTACACATGCTATCCATATTTCTCAAACTACACGAATACTGCACGCACGCAGAAGTTGGCAAAGGCCCATACGCAGACACACATGCATGCTACACACACATATATACACTGTAATATTGCAGTAACATGCGATGGCTTCTGTGTGTTGAGAACAAAGCCATAGAGTGGTGCGGCCTGTTAGTCTTGCTCTTGAATGATCAGTATCTTCGCAGTAAGAGTATGGCAGCGCAAACACAGTGTAATAATACACACCGCAGGGCATATCTCACACACATGTATAAACCGTAGTGTTACGCACGTATAGAAGCATACAAAAGGCGCAGTGTGTCGTTGCTAAGATGCACACACACAAGGTTAAAAAAATACTGCACACAGCTATCATACGAAACTATGCGCGAGGTTGTTGGCATCTCACGCCCGCACAATAAATGTACATTAGCGGATACACTCACACACACACAAGTGGGTATAATGTACATGCCGAATACATATACCACAGGAATTATATAAGCATCACACGTGCTACGCATGTAAGTCACACACATTACTCATGCACGTACACACATGCACTGCAAACACTACACGCATACGACATATAGACTACACACAACATGTACACACCATACACAATATGCAGATAGTACACAGATAGTACGTACACACTAGGCACACATACAAACGCAATACACACTGCGCCAACTAGGCAAACGCTATACACACTCCACACACTCCACACACACCACACACACACATGCACTGCACACAGTACGCACGTAACACACACTACACAGACTAGGTAAACGCTACACACACAATGCACACAACTCACACTGCCCAAACTAGGCAAACACTACTACACAGACTAGGCAAACATTACAAACACGACACAGACACCACACATATGAAGACGCAGCCTTATTTTAGTAAGAGTGCCTATCTCGATACACACACCCTCCTAGGAGTTGCCTATACACACGCACACCAACGCCCGCACACACACACGGAGCCATATGCCCTTCAATCGCATGCTTCTGCTTCACCTACATGAGACATAAAAACACACAGTAAACATCAAAAAACCCTAAAAAAGGCGAAAAATTCCACTTTTTTGTTGTAAAATGAACGAAAAACCTTTTCTATGAGGAATTGTTGAAGAAGCGAGACTTTGCGGAGTTTTTACCCGCAAAAGCCACTAGAAAATGGGAATTTAACGGAAAATCCGTCAAATTCTGCAGGAGGAAGATATCCTCATCACAGAAGAAAAAAACTGTAAAATTCGATAAATTTTGCTTTATTTTGGTGAAGACGTGTGTGTGTGTGCTTATGTGAGTGTTATTGTGTGTATGCGTGCTTATGTAAGTGTTGCTGTGTGTATCTCCGCATAGTGTGTGTTTATGTGAGTGCGTCCCTGCCTGTATGAGTGTGTGTGTGCTTGTGTGAGGGAGAGTGTGCTTTGCTTGATTTTTTTGTGATTTCTATAAAGGATGAAGTGGAGATAGATTTTCCTTCTATATCTCTTCTTTGAAAGCAGACATAGCGAGAAGTTGCCCTGGTGAGCGGACAAAAGTTGCTTTTCGTGGAAAATTGAAAAGGAATCACCTTAATTTTAGTTTGGTGTGTGTGTGTGTTTTATGTTGGAGTAGGTGTGTGTGTTCCACATTGGAGTTAGTATATGTACGTGTGTACGTTATGGATACCAGGAAGTGAGTGTTTACGATTTAGTACCTTCGTATGTGTGTATTTCACGGATACGAATGTGTGTGCATCATATTAGAGGGTGTTTGCTACTTGCGTGCGTGAAGTGCGTGTGCTATTCTCAAATATGCCTCTACTTTGGGGCATATATTAGTTGCTGTGTTTTCCCTAGATTAAGCAGCTATATCTAAGTGTGTGTTGCTGATTACATTGTATTTCTGTGTCTTGCTTGTGCTTCTTGTTACTTTTGATATGCTGCCTGAAGATCGTCTGTTTGTGTGTCTGCTGTCGTGTGTGTGCGTGTATGTACACTATAAGGGATAGTGTCTGATCATCTTGCAAGTTTTTCTTCCTCAGAATAAATCTATATTTAAGCCTTTGTAGGCATAGATAACCATACAACATTACAAGCTACTGCTGATGCTATAACCTATCGCAATACAGACACAAAAGTCAGCAAAGTAACAGACACAGCCACAAGCTTAATATTTGTAGCGCATAGGCGCTTCTCCACATTCACACACACCATCACATGCAGTCTTATACAAGCCCAAAGTGCACTCTCACAGCTGCTAGAATACGATTAAAAGGATGATAAAAAACACACATAAACTGAGAGGTATTCATGCACAATTACTACCAATCACATGCAGATCTATCTGCACATACAAACTACTGCTCATGCAAGCTCCAACCCGCACATGTATACACACATAAGAAGAATCAGTCAGATATGGGCAGCGGCATCAATGGCTGGAACACACACAAACTCACCAAGTTGCTCGCACACATGTTGACTCATAAGAACCTGAACTCACGCTTATTTTGGTGCAGTTTTGTGTCGTTTCAGCTCGCAAGTTTTACACTCTACCTCCTTAAGTTACTCGCACATTACATCCTCATCACCACACACAAACTTTACATCTTTCTAAGTATCTTCTCGCATTTGAAAGAAGCATGCGTAGAGGCTGTGAGAGTATGTTTTCTTTCTCTTCTTCATCTTCTTCTGAAGTTTCTTTTTCACCTCCCTCTTCTTCTTTCTCTTACCGTTTCTTTCTTCCTCATATCCCTCTTCTTGTTTTTGTTCTTCTTCGTCTCCCTCTTCTTCATCTCCCTCTTCTTCATGTCCCTCTTCATCTCCCTCTTCTTCTTCTGCTAGAGACTCACTTCAACTGAAAATGTATATAAAAAAGCTGAGCGTTAGGGGATTCCGCACATATAAAGTTGAGACGGTGCTGAACTTATCTCCGGGATGTAGCTGTATAGGTAAAACTACGAATCTGTCTTTACGTGTGTGCCAATGTGTGTGTGTGTGAGAATCTGTGTGTTTGTGCAGGAATCTATGTGCGTATGGATATCAGCACTCATACTGTGTATGTGAGTGTGCGCTGGTCAACATTCATATTGCGTGCCAATCAGAAGTTTCTTTTTGTGTTTCATCTGATGTGTGTTCCAAATAAAGATCGGCAGGAAGTGTGCGAAGCTAAAGCCTGCGATTTCTACCTTTAATCTTGTGCTTTGCTCTACGTTGAAGAGTAAAGCTGCATTATTTTCACTTGGGCGTAGGTTCACCCTCGTCTGACACATGCACACTATAGCACACACAAACTGTAGTACATACGTGCTGGAATCCCTTCTAACACACAAAAGCTTATGTTTACCTACAGTTGGTCTCAATGGGGCTGGGAAGTCGAACATACTGCTGGCAGTCTCGTTTATAATGGCAGATCTTGGAGCGCAATCCAATGAGAGGAAAATATATCTTCATGTAAGAAGAGGGAGAAGACACTATGTGTGTGCGTGCGTGTGTGTATGTGGTTTTTATGCATGTGATTGTGATCTTCATTTGCGTATGGACTTCACATATGTGTGCTCGATACATGTGTGTATGAACCCCATCCATATGTGAGTGTGATCTTCATGCATGTGAATAAGAACTTCAAATGTGTAGGTATGATCGTCATACGTGTGTGTGATCATCATACGTGTGATTTTGATTTTCATGGCTGCCTGATCTTCGTGTGTTTGTGTACACCTTCTGTGTGTGTGCGATTCATGCGTGTGTTTTAAAACGAATCCTTTTCTTCTCTCTGTGCTTGATGGCAGCTAGTGGAGGCGATAAAGATGGTATGTGTGTGCATTTTTCTTCGCCTTTGTGTGCAGGAAGGCGCTAGTGCAGCCGTTACGACAGCTTACGTTGAAGTCGTCTTAGATAATACCGATAGACGAATGAGTATGGTGAGTCTCAACTGACACACGCATCAGCTCGGGAAGACACTTTTAATCACACACACAATGGCACCAGAAATTGAGTCTTGACACATACGTGGAGGCCTCACACACACATGTTAACTTCATGCACATGCCACACGCACGTTAGGGCCTCGCACACACATGGCGGCTCCACACACATAAGAATTTGAAACACAGGTGGTGGCTTTAGAGATATAGGAAGGGGTCACACAAGCATGGGAACTCCCAGGGAACTGCATCAAACACACGCGAGTCACCCACATCATGCAAGCTAATGTATGCCTGCATGCTAAGCAGCAAACTACGCGCACACTATAGAATCCCCTCATATAATCCAGAGCACGCTGTAATATGCACAAGCCATGCACACACACACCGCATGCTCATTAACCTTCTAGTTGAGTGCCTTGAAGTAAGTTAGTGTCTCTTGTGAGGGTATAACACTTTCAAGTATTCTTTAAGTTATTCTCTACTAATTAAGCTCCACGTGTGTGTGTGTGTGTGTGCGAGTTTATTTGGTTGCATAAAGAGATAACGAACTCTAAAGCCTTTGGGGGCCAGGTCATCCTGCAATTACATTGTTTGTAGGCTTGCGTTGGTGTGTGGTGGTGTGTGTTAGTATATATTGCTGTTACATTGTATCGATATGCTGGTATATGGGTTTCTGCATTTTGTTGTGTGTTAACCTGGGTGTTGATTAAGGCTGCGGGTTATTTTTAGTGCTTTCTTGCTATAAGCTAAGGCAAATATTCCATCGCTCCGGCTTTTGGTATTTTTTAATACTGTGAGACTGTTTGTGCGCACACACACTTTCACTGTATGTGTACATCGTTATGTGAGCAAAACTTCTTCTGATTTGCAGTTTAACGATGATGAAGTTGCTATAAAGAGAATCTTCAGCGTAGCTAAGGATGATTGGTTCCTCAACGGGAAGCACATAAGGTGTGTGTGTTGATGTTGGTGGTGTTTTTTTGTCTGTTTTTCTGCCTATCTGTCTGTTTCTGCGTGTTTCTGTATGCATATGTCTGTATGTGTGCGTGTCTCCCTACTTCCCTCTCTGTGTCTTCCACTCTCTATGTCTACCTCTCTCTATGTGAGTCTCTCTCTTGGTGTGTCTCTGCCTGTGCGTGTCTTCCTCTCCCTGTGTGTGGTCTTTCTGTGTGTTGGTATTCCTCGCTCCCTCACTCAGTATCTCCCTTTCTCCCTGTGCGTCTCTCTCCTTCCCTATGTGAGTTTCTGCTTCCCTCCCTCTCTGTGTGTGCGTAGCAACTCTTATTTTATAATTGAAGGTTTTCCCTCTTCTTTTTCCCGGATTTGGAATTTTTATGCTGATTTAAGTGTATGTACACCCGAGTTTCTCAATTTATGTTAGTGATGGTGAGTGCTATCATAGAGTGTACATACACCCCCCTTTTTGGTAGCTTTAACGCCGTTTTTGAAGCTTTAAGGCTTCTCTGCGTAGGCTATATAAACTGCACTCTGAGGAAGCATAAGATCACACTTTTAGCATGAAATTACTCTTTTTTTTCTCAGTAAATCAGAAATATTTCAGCTATTTGAAAGTGCTGGATTTTCTCGGTGAGTGTGTGTGTTGAGATGCAGACGTAGCTGCTTGTTGGAGAGGCATTTACTAGGGGGTTCATGGAGTTCTTTTCATGTGTGTGATATTTTTTGGTGTGTGCTTCATTAATACTCTTCTTTTGTGTGTATGTTGTATATGATCTGTGTGCATTGAGTGTGCTGTGTGCATTGAGTGTGTTGTGCGTATGTGTGTTGTGCGTATGTGTGTTGTGCGTATGTGTGGTGTTTCTCTCCTTTGTAAATTGTTAGTGTTTGCTTTGTTTGCTGTGTGTGTTTCTACTGTTTTTGTGCGTGTTCTGCGTGTGCGCGATGTGTCTGTGCTGCAAATTCTTCCTGTATGTGCCTCTTTCTGTGTGTCTATATGCGTGTGCTATTACATTGTGTGTGTATATTATTTACATGGTTAAACCTGTATATTACCACTGTTTAACGACTACCCAAGGCTGATTGATTGACAGGTCTAATCCCTACTTTATAGTGAGACAGGGGAAGGTAGCTGAGCTGACTACTATGAGCGATGCTGCCAGGCTGAGGCTCCTGAAGGATATTGCAGGCACTAAAGTATACGATGAAAAGAGACTAGATTCTCTTCGATGCCTTGATGAAACAGGTTAACTCCTCTGTGTGCGAAATCACACCTATCCAAATACAGAGAGAAAGACACACACGCGCACACACGTTTCATGCTCTAGATATGCTTGGTGGTGCTTCACGCACACATCACGTTCTAAATATGATTAATGGCGCATCACACACACGCTATACTATATACATACTTAAGGGTTCACACGCAATTTCCCAGTCCCTTAAGAAAACTCTCTCGTGCTTCGTTTCTTAGGTGATTTCAGAGTTTGCATATTTTGAGAATATCAATAGAGTTTGTGTGTATATGTGTTGAGAGTGGAGTATATGAAAACTTAGTGTGTGCGGCTAGTGTGATTTGCTAGTTTGTGTGTGCTTCGTCAGATTTTTGAGTTGTGTGTTAAATTCATTCTTGTGTGTGTGTGTGAAGAGGAGAGACGCCATCGGGTAGACGAAAACATTCAAAGTATGCATAAGAAGCTGGATAACCTACAAAATGAGCAGAAGGAACTCTATGAGTATCAAGAGTTTGATAGGCTGAGAAGGATTGTAGAGTTTTGTCTCAACGGTGAGTGGAGGGAATATTTGAAGATATGTATGTGTGTGTTGTGTGTGTGTTGTGTGTGTGTGTGTGTGTTGTGTGTGTTGTGTGTGTTGTGTGTGTGTGTTGTGTGTGTGTGTTGTGTGTGTGTGTTGTGTGTGTTGTGTGTGTGTTGTGTGTGTTGTGTGTGTGTGTGTGTTGTGTGTGTGTTGTGTGTGTGTTGTGTGTGTGTTGTATGTGTGTGTTGTGTGTGTGTTGTGTGTGTGTTGTGTGTGTGTTGTGTGTGTGTTGTGTGTGTGTGTGTGTTTTAATAGCAGGAGTACATTGCGAGAGCAGTTTAGCTCGCTTTTGGCGTACATTCTGTGTTTTCTATGTACGTGTACTTCATGGAATATCTCTGTGTATTTGGTCTTTTGCCTGTGTGTGTATTTGGTGTGTCACCCGTATGTGTGTGTGTGTGTATGCGTATCTGGTGTGCTGCCTGTTTGTGCATGTTTGGTTTGTCCTCAGAATGTATGTTTCTGGCGTTTTCTCCATCAATGAGTATGCTTGTGTCTGTTTTGTTGGCTCGGTGTGTGTATCTTATGTGTATTCCTTGTGTGCGTGTATCTTGTATATTCCCTGTGTTTACGTGTATCTACTGCATTGTCCGTGTGTGTTTCATCTTGTGTGCTCTCTATGTGTATGTGTGTACTTCACTTGTTGTGCCTGTGTGCGTGTTATCTTGTTTTTTTCTGTGTGCGTTCATTTTATATGTTATCTGTGTTTTTTCGTTTTGTTTGCTTTCTGTGTATGTGGGTGTATGTTGTGCTTTGTCTGTGTGTGTGCATATCTTTTGTATCACTTGTGTGTGTGTCTTGCTTTTTTTGTCAATATTAACCCTGCAGTGCTTGACCCATTTTTTCTATTAACTGATTCCCTGGTGTGTATCCTCCCTTCCGTAGGTTTTCTCCCTATAGCTGTGTGTGAGCATTTCTGTGTGTATGTGTCAATTGTAGAACATAACGTAAGCTGGCTATACACGCAATACACCTCGCACTCACGCCTGTACTTACACCCTGTTACTCAGTGCTATGCCAGCCAATAAAATGCTCTTCCAACCTCCCACTGCAAGTCGTTCTCTCAGTGCTTAACTGTGTGTGTGTGTACGTTTGTACTAATTATGCAGAGCTTTCATGGGAAGATTCACATAGAGAGGAGAAGGAGTCTGAAGCTACTTTTAAGGTAACACTTAAGGCATGGGATTGGTGTAATGAATGGAATAGCTTGGCTGAAAGGGGTAATATGCCTCACAGCCACACACGAGTAGTATGTTGTGTGCGTCGTGTGTGTGTGTTGTGTGTGTGTGTGTGTGTGTTGTGTGTGTGTGTGTGTGTGCGTCGTGTGTGTGTGTGTGTGTGTTGTGTGTGCGTCGTGTGTGTGTGTGTGTGTGAGTGTGTGTGTGTGTGAGTGTGTGTGTGTGTGAACGTGACGCCTTAGAGTATGAATATGAAGATGATGCTTAAAGATGTAAATTTTTACATGAATCGAACTTAATTTGATCGTGTGTGTGAGGTCATATCTGTGTGTGGGTGGGTATGAATTGGTGTTTCTGTGTGTGTTGGCGCATGTGTGTACATGGGTATGTTTTAGTTTGTGTATACGTGTGTATATGGATGCATTTATGTTGGTGGGCTTGATTGGATTGGTATGTAAGTGGAGGTTTGAATGTGTGTGTGCAACTTTATGTGTGAGTGAGTGTGTATACGTTGGTGTTTGGATTCGTGTGTGTGCATATAGTGAATAGCATGTGTGTCCTGTTCTACTGTATTTCTTTCAGGCTGCTGAGGAAGTGTTCAACCGGCTCGATAGCGAGCTACAAGGAGTAGTCAGCGCAAAGGACTCCCTGGATATAGAATGCCAAAAGAGTATGTATGCGTGTATTTATGTGTGGCTCTGTGTGTCTGTGTGACTCTGTGTGTCGGTTTGCGTGTGTTGTTAGATTGAGCACAAGTGTTATCGGTGACTGTGCTTTTTTTGGGTAGTTTAGTAGTGTTGTGTGTTCGGCATGGGAGATGTGTGTGCAGAATTGGTGATGTCTTGCACATAAGGCCACTTGTGTGTGTTTTTATGGACGCCTTTCTCGTGTGCTGTACGATCATGGCTTTCTATGTTGCCTGTCCAACCCTTTGTGTTGTTTAGTTGAGGAAAACCGAAGAAAGCTGAGTCGTAGACGGGAGTCTTTGAAGGCAGCGATGATACTGGTAATGCTGGGCTGCAGTCCATGTCCAGCTCCACACACAAGGAGATTTGTGTGTGCGTGTGTTTCCACGCCTGTATTTTGTGCAGATTACGGGTTTTAGTGTGTGTCGAAGTGACTGTTTACGTGTTTATTCTACTTCCTGTTTATAGCCCTATAGTTTTGGCTAATTTAGATGTCCGTGTGTATGGATGTGTGTTTGGGTATGGATGTGTGTCTAGGTATGCACGGGTATGTGTGTGTCCATATGCATTTGTATGTATTTTTCTGTGTGTGTGTGAGCCGTGGTGCGCGTATCTATGTGTGTGTGCTTACTTGTGTCTTCTGAAAAGTGCTTTTATTGTGTGTTCGTGTGTTTTGTTCCCTTTTTGGTTTGTTCTTAAAAGTAGTATTTTTGTGTGTGTGTTTGTGTGTGTTTGTGTGTTTGTGT
>JADHZB010000697.1:0-13663 GCA_015657535.1 Nephromyces sp. MM_2019
TTTTCCGTGCATTTTAGCAATCACCTGCTACAAAACATGAATTCTAGACGCGAACGAAGCCCCTTGAATAATCTCAAAAATATTAAGGATGCAGAAGAAGGGGCATCACGCACTTCATACCAGCTTCCTTTAAATTTTAGCATATTTTCACGCAAGAACCATTACACAGCTACTTTTGCACAATTATGTATTATTCAGCAGCATTACCTTCAGATTTCCTCGCCCGCATATTTATACATTGCCATGCTATCGTAAGAGAAGAAGCTCGAAGTAAAGCAATTTCTTAGAGGAGGGTAGAAGGTCTTGAAAGTAAGTGCATGAACATGGGAGGTACTAGCTGGGAACTGCAAAATAAAACGGTGCGACAACTTCTTGATATACTGAGGGATGATAGTATTGAAATGAAAAAGAAAAGCTTTAGCGAAGCCCGAGTACAAGGATGCGATGACTTCTTGATATATTGAGGGATAATAAAGGATGGAACTAAAGAATAAAAGCTCTCTAGCAAGCTCTCATAAAGCGTTTTCTACGGCACAGTCATACGAAGAGGCCGTGCGCCCTTTCCTGTTAGGTTTAAATCAGTAGATCCTTCAGAACAAGTGCAACCCCGACAAAATTTAACTCACAAATCTGAATGCGCAAAGAATTTCACCTGCTACAGATATGCGGGGGATCCCATGTTGAAGTTGCAAACTGGGAAGTAGTGTGTCGAACAAAATTCAAGGAGCAAGCAGTACCTTGCAGCTTCGAGGAAGCAGAGTGTATATACCTAAAAGTGAGTTAGATCGTTGGAACATGTTTTTCGGAAGATTTACTGCTCTTGGGAGAGCTAATACAATATATAGTATCATGTGGTAGGATTTCTCTTCTTTATAATCTCCTTTTCATCTCGAGGAACCGCTTCACGTGGTATCCCAGTGATTACCTTTCGTTAACGTCTGGTAAGGCACCAATTTAAGGGCTACAGCTATGAAGACCTAGTGATTCATGGGTGCATACCTTCAAAAAGAGTAAGCACCATATAAATACACGATGGTGTTATGATAGAGATTCGTAGTCTTCAAGGAAAGATTAAGCGCTACCAGTAGTTTTGGCAAGTGAAGAAATACGGCTTATTATATATACAAACTCTAAAGGTGGGGGGGCATGATGCTGGAATCGTGCAAGGAAAACTTTCGTGAAGATGGCGGGGAAAGGTTTGAGGCATTTTTTCACTACTTCATTATCTCTTGAACACCGAAACATTCACATGTGGTAACCAGATCATAGGTTGAAAGCAATGCTCAAAAAAAGGCGCGGAAAAATGTCAAACATGTTCAGCGAGCGCTACGAACCTAACACGTTGAAAATGGGAAAAGTTCGTGTGCGCAGCTACACGTTTGACACTCACGAGTGGTGCGGCAAGAGGTGAATGTCGTGTGTGCGCGATGCGCGGTAATCGATGACTTGAACTTTAACGATAATAGGTTGTGCCGTTTTTAAGGGTCGCCACTATAGTCTCAATGGCAGACGAGGCGAAAGAGCTGGTTTCCTACTTTTAAAGGTTAGCTTCAACTCTTGTTCAGTTTATGGACTCTAATGATAAATCATGGTGGTGACTAGAGGTAAGGACAGAGGCAACAAAGAGGTATTTGATTTGCTGCTGGTGGCTGTTTTTACAATGGAGGAGTGCACCCTGTAGTAACTCCGGAAACCATCATGAGTTGAAGCGAAAAACATTTCAACTCGTGTATTTCATGGTTCTTCGAGATACCTGCAATACGTAGCTGCATCCTGCAGGTAGGCGAAATTGTTCAAAAAGGAGTTTTAAGCAATTCAATGTGCATGAACTTTGCTTAGAATCTGATGTCAATGAAGTCTCCGGTACGCTCTAAACATCTCTTAACTCTTCAATTGCAACCGTTACGTGCTTCAAGTCAATTATCTACAGTGATGATGATATCGGTAAAAAGTCGCTGAGATTACAATAGCTTGTTCTATTGCAATCAGGTGAAGCATATAGAAAGAGAATGTTTTGCTCTTTATCCTTGCTTGCAAGCAATAGGCAAAAACTTGTGTCGGACTGGGTTTTTGTGGTGTTTTATATTGTACAGTTAGCGAAAATGGAGTTACCTTCATGCTCAGGTCCCCAAAATACATGGGACAAACAATTCTTTCTGTAAAAATTGGCCAAATCTCTCCTTTGCAAAAAGATGAGCAAGCCCCTATATGAAGAGTGCTTTCAAGTAAAATCATATCCTGTATTTCAGTAGATAAGTTTAAAGATTTATGAGTTCTATTATGGACAGCGCATTCTGAAGTGTTTCTTCTAAAAACTAACTAAACAGAGTAAAGCCTTATCGTAATGACATCGAAGGATAACTCTACGTTAGTAGACCTATGCCCCCAGGTTCACGTTGCTAGAGGTTTGCAGATGATAACATCTAGAAAAAGCATTCGAGTGAGACTGCTGAGCAGCCGAGGATATTTGTCATTTAGTATTAAGAATAACCACTGCAGGTAACTTTCTGTGCTATCAGTGAAAAAGCTTTTTCCTCCTTTTGGGAGCTAATTGTACTGGAATCAAGCGAAAAGCTGGACTATTCTGAATATAAAAATCTCTAACTAATGCTGAAATTGTGCCCCCTGAAGCCGATGTATGGGCAGCTGCAATGAAACAGCAATTGCCACACTGAAGCATGTTTGCTTGTGGAAATACTCACATTGCAAAGGATTTAGTAAGCAGAAAAAACATCGAAAAGTACCGAGATGAAATGCAAATGAGGCATGAAATAAGAGGCACGGAATAGATTATATGAGCAGGTAGATGCATCAATGTTGCTGATAACTGCATGTTATTAATTATTGCATCAATAATGTAGCAACTTTCAGACAGAAAGGAATAGTCAGCTAAATGTGATTGCAGCCCTGGAAATATGCTTTTCAAGAAGTTTATTGGAAGCGAGAAAAAAGAGCTCAATCTAAAGAAGCGTAGCATCCACAACTGTTGATATTTTAGGGGGGAAAAAAGTGTGAAAGAGTTCTTAAATTAAGAGTGAATAAAGGATTTGAATAAGCATTCCTTCAGTCAGTAGCTTGATTCGGTAGACAGTTCTCAGCAGTTTTACCACTCATTTAGGCAGCGGAAAAAGGAAGAAATTACTTGAGGCGGTAGAATTTCCCCGGTAAACTAAGGTTGCAATTAAAAAAATAGGCTGCTTTGTCATAGCAGTATCCCTGAGTTGATTGCTTAAATTAAAACCATCGGTGACACTAATGTTTTATGGCCTGAATTAGAAAGACTGTCCTTCCTGAGAAATTCAGTCATTCAAGCGTGCGAATATCAAGAATTTTAGCGAGAAGCTAACGGATACCTATACTTGAGCCCATCCCATCTCAATATGAATGCTATCACACGAGGTTTTGGGAGTTTTTTCATGGTACCTGTTGCAATTATTCGTGTCACGAGAAAACAAAATATTTTGGGAAAGATCGAATACTTACTAATTTTTGGTATTTTTGCGAAATATTTTTAAAATCTTATTGGGAGAGTGGTAAAAACAAAGTTTCAGTTAACCTTAACGATTTTGGAAGAAAGTTTCAATGAAATGGAAGTCATTACCTCCGTTTGAGTATTGGCTCAAGCAGACATAAGCCATTATATAAAGATTAGGGTATGAACACAGAAGAAACAGGCTCTAAGAGCCTCTACTGGCCAATTCCATCATCTTCTCGATACCAAGCAAAAATCTCTGCTGATAAATTTTATGAAGCAGTGCGCCTTAAATTTTTAGACTTGAAGTTCCTATTTTCCTGACTTAAGGCAACCACTGTGCTTTACGGTTTCACGCAGTAGCTAGCCATGCTACGAAAGTTAAATTTCCAATGATCCTTATGAATAGAGGTCCGTAGCTTCCAAAAACTTCAAAAGTCCGTTCAGAAATTTCGGAGGAAGGAAAGTATTGCAGAACTACACTGAGCAGAATTTAGCTTATACGTAGGAGGGTGTGCATAAAACCCCTAAAAGCAGCTAAAATTTTCGCATTTTCGTATAATCTTGATTTCTCGAAGAAAACAAAAATACTTAAGTGTAGTGAAGCATGATTCACTAAGTTAAAAAAGGGCGGCAATTTTTAGGGTACTACAAATGACGTAAATCAACGGATAAAACGGCAGGCGTATTGTCTTGTGAGTATTCCATTCAGAACTTTTCAGTTTGTTTAAAACGGATAAATTCCGCTCTCACGCCAGTGAGCAGAATTATCACAACCAGCGCAGTATTTCCCTGAGTTTCTCTATCGCTTCAATGTTTATAGTAATCTCCCAATTAAACGAAATCAAAATATGAGGTAAATACGATTCTTGTGGCATCTTGAGGAGAGCGGCGGAACAGAGGATAAACAATTCAGGCACATTTTATCTTTTTTTTCATGATTTTGCGCTGTATGTTTCTCTTTTAATAAAATAGCCAGCAAAGCAATATATTAAATAGCCGACAAACCGACTAACGTACCCCAGGATACGTACTGGACGAAATTTAAGCAGCTCTTGCAGGTAAATTCTGAAACACACCACCAGCCCAGATGTCTCGCGAAATGAAATTCAGAAAGTTCAAAGTATAAATAATTTCTATAAAATTCAACCAGATTCTAGTTAGTATAACCAAACACACTATATTACTTTAGGTGCAGCCAGTATAGAATGTACACGTGAGATGAACCTATTTTAACAACGCGTGTAGTGTTAGTCTCAGTTGCTCCAATAACGAATGGAGTAATACATGAATTTCTGTAGAGTTTTCATTTTTCTTTTCATGAATTATATTTATTTTTGTTGCTTAATCCCTATAATTACTCGTTTCCAAAAACAAATATTTGCAAACAAACTCACCTGCATAACAATGAAAAATAAGCAGTAAAGGCACCAGTTGCGCATAATAATAATACATTGAAAGTAGCATGAACAAAAAAATAATTGACGACACCTTTTGAGTGTGCTTACGCCTCCCTCAAACAAAATCGTGCCTGCTGCACTCCTACAAACCCATCGCGGTCTTGAGCTCCCGGTAGCGCGCAACATTTATAATTCAGAAACAAAACCAAGTACTTTCCATAAATCGGAATGGGTGATATTTTCACAATATGCTGCATAGTAAAAACTATTCAAAATACAACGCTGACCCACGCGTGATTCATGCGGCGGAGGATATCCGCCAAAAGTCTCTAAACAACAGCCTTGAGCGAATGCAGAAAAAACCTCCCTTATCATGTTACTTGAGCCATTTCATCCCGTAACTTATCGTATCTTGCTAATTCATCTAATGAAATGGAAGCTCTGACTACCCTAAAAGCATCGCCAAAATTCTTCTCCGAAATGGCAGGATGGAGGAAATCCCGCGGCTCGCAGATTTCGTATTTTCCCCTATTAAATCTACCGGATGTAAGGCTTTCTAACATATCAGTGTCATTAGTATTTTGGAAATATTGAAATTTACTATCCAACTTGCCCCCAGACCAGAAGAATGCCGGCAAATGCTTAAATACCGGATCCTCAAACTCACCAGATATCAACTGTGGAAGAGTAGATAGCTCACACACAAGATCGTCTCTAAGGACGGAGATATAACTAAAGATTTTTACAGCATAATTCCAACGGGGAGCAGTAAAACTGTTTGAATAATTTCCTACTAGAGGATGGCTTTCTACGGAGGCCCAATCAGCAACAGAATCATCGCTGCTTTTTTTAGTATCTATACTACTGCGAGGGGGGTTGGAAACTTCAAAGTACGAAACGTGGCTATTCTTTGACGTTTCAAACAGGTTTATCATATCCGTGGAGTTAATTTTTGTTAGGAGGTATCCATTGGAAGGCTGTAGGTTACCTCGGTGGAGGAGGTCCATACGGTTCAACAACGAGTCGCTTGTGTGCGATTTTAACAGCTTCCAAACTTGAAGGTTTTCCGTAGAAAGAAGTTGCTTCCTTGAGGATGCAAGGGCGGGAAGTGGAGCTTTATTAGTTTTTCTGCAGAATACAGAGATATTAATGATATCTGTAGCTACGAAAAAAGCTATTCTATAGCCGAATTGAAATATCGAAATTAAGGCCATAGAAATTGGCATTTTATGCCGCTATTCACAAAACTAAGTGAAATTACATTCCTCCTAATCTCAGAAAGAGTGGGTGTATGTATACACTGCACCGCACCACACAGAGATGATGTTTCCGACCGTACTACACAGGAATCATAGACTTCCAGGTAGAAACAGTAAAACCTCAGGGGAGCATCTTTTAAAGATATCAGTCGCTAAAGTTGATAACAAAAAAAACATAATTTACCGCACATGCACACGCACATGCAAAAATTCGTACATACACATAGCAACATAAACCAAACCACGCAATAGCACAAACAGGAGAGCAAATACCAACTCATACACCAACACACACACCAGCACACATACCAACACGCACACGAATACACATACCCCAAAGAATCCACCGGATTTTTAACACAGAAATTCCCTCCAACCACCCCTTCCAACTATTAAGCTACCCTATCCAAACTTCCCCATCAATAAACTGACCCGCCGCCATCAAAAAATCCATGAAGATGTTCCAAATTTGCCTCTAAAATCGAAGGATGAAGCAGCTCAGCTGCCAGAGAAATCCCTGGTTTCACGCCTGCCAAGCGAAGAATTAGCAGAGGTTTCTCTTCTTTCTTTTCTTCTTCACTTATAGGTTCTTCCTTGGAGAGTTTATCAAAGAACTTCTGCAGCTCCAAGGCTGTGGTGTTCAACGCATTAGCAATAGCATCTAGTAGAGCAGCTCGCTCTACGATTGAGTTTCTTAAAGCTTCCACACACAAGGCTTTACAATCAGCTCCGCTAAAGTTTGCTGGAATCTTCTTTGATATCGCCAAGAGTAGGTTGTCTCCCGCATCTTTTACCCTCTTTTTCCCTTCGATTGCCAACTCATTCTTCACCTCAGAGGAGGAGGCGGTAAAATCATCAACTCTAAATTTCCTAGTTACCGCCTTCAGTATAGGAAACTTATCTTCTGCTATTCCCAGATATACAGTACGATCCAAGCTGTGCGTAGACAGATGGTAATAAGTGGACACTGTGAAGAAGCAGAGCATCTCGTGAAGGTAGAGATATTGGCTTAAGCAGGGAGTAGGAGAGTAGTGAGAGGCAGAGGAGGAACGACGGACATACACACACAGAGAAAGTGGAGGTCAGGGGTTTTGAAAGCATATATATGTATTCCTAGTGAGATGAAGATGAGGCTACGATGGAGGTAGTGAGTGGGAAAGCGCACAAGCGGAAATATAAGTAGCATGCGCGATAGGAGGATTAGATAGTGGGGAATAGGGTGGTGTAGGAATGGGAGGGTTGCGTGAGAACACTTGAGTGTGTGTACGGGTGTGTGGATGTGTGGGGGGTGTGTTGGTGTGTGTATATGCGTGGGGGTATGTGGGTGCGTATGTGGGTGCGTATGTGGGCGCTTATGTAGGTGCGTATGCGGATACATATGTGGGTGCGTGTGAATGCAGGTCTGTATACATGTATATAAATGTGTATGCGCGCGTACTTTGGTATCTATACATGCATGTATGTTTGGGTAAGTCCAAGTGTATGTGTGGCAGTGCAAAAGTGTATGTATGCGCGTCCGGGTATTAAGGTATGTCCATTTGACTATTTTTCGTGGGTGCTGAGGTGTGTGCGCATAAGAATATACGCTTGTATGTGTGAGTAGCTGAGTGCATGTTGTGCGTGTCTGTGAGTAGGGGCTTCAAAGGATTGAGTTGCATATGAGACTCTACATGTATGGGTGTCTGCCATCTTCACAAACAAAAGAATATGTGTACATGAGTATGCTTGGGCTTCTACGGAAAAGCTTGTGCATTGTGGGTGTGCTTGCAAGGGTTTTAAGGAGCAGGTGGAAGCTTGGTTCTCTACACATGTGTGTCTGTGCCATCTTCATAAATGAAAAAACAGAGTAGATAGACGGGGAAACATACCGTCCTGGCCGTAGCAATGCAGGATCTAGCAGATCAGGTCTATTTGTAGCTCCAATCATGAACACCTGAAGATGAAGATAACGAGGTATACACACATACATGTGATAGATGCAATGCAACAGAGGCAGCTCCTGGGGCAAGAACCTATAAAGTTTGAAGTGTTAGATGTAACGGCAAAGCCAAAATAAAGCATTCATGCAAGGCCGTACATATCAAGAACTGTGTGTGATAAGCAAGGAGAGCCAGCTTGAAAGGCAGGCACACAACGCAGGTATAGCTTGAAGCGCACACAATCCCCATCGCGAGGAAACAAGTACAGAAAAGTAAGAAAGTGCACATGAACCATATCAAAGGAAGAAGCAAAGATACACACGTACGCTGATGAGGCTTAAGCAGAAACATTTTTCCCAAAAACTCCCTAGAGTTAACACACATAGACAAGGCAAAAAAATGAAGGGAAAAAGCTCAGGGTAAATACCTACATGAAAAACTTCAGCACACACACTAATCTAGGGGTACTGAAAAAAAATGCTATTTTGTATGCCAACTTATTAAGCAGAGAAAGCAGAGAAAGCAGAAAGGAGAACAGAAGAAGATGAAGAGGAAGCTGCTCTTCATTCCAGCGTAATAAGCAGAAGAGGAAGAAGAAGAAGAAAAAAACAAGAAAGAGAAGAAAATCATGAGTTAGAGGAAGCAGGAGAACCACAAGAAACTGCTCTTCATTCTAACGTATTAAGAAAAAAAAACATGAATAAAGAGAAGAAGAGAAGGAGAAGAAGCTGATGAAGTAGATGAAGAAGAGGCCGAAGAAGCTGCTCTTCATGCTAGAAACTTAGATAGTTCTACCCTCTTCACAGAGGTGTACGTACAGCGCCCTCATTCATAGTATTGAAGACTAGATTTCTCGAAACAAAGCGTATACCTCGCTAGGCAACGTATCAATCTCAGTCAGTAGCTGCGATAGAATGCGATCCATAACACCAGCAGAATCTGCACCTCGCCCACGAGCTGGAGCCTATAAGATAAGTAAGTTAGATGGGGAACATGCACACCTTCGGAATGCGTTGCCTTGTAATCAGCCGTAGTAAGAAGCAACTCAATGTAGGGTGTATGAGGGGGGGGAGTGGAAATTATACTTCTTAAGCTACGCAAACCATAAACGGTTTGGTGGGAGTAGATGGAAGCGACGCCAAAGCCAAAGGGAAAAAATTGATAGGAACTCATACGAAGGGTGAGACCCTTAGGAGGTAATAACACGCAACTCACATGTATATCCCGGGGGATATGAGCACACAACTTACACTGATACTATTAGCGATACAAACACACAACTCACACACATACACTGAGAATGCCACATCTTAGTGTGCACATGGACCCTCTGGTGCACACATTGATATACAATCAGGGTTAAATCTAAATTTACAGAAACACTCGCAAAGCTTCAAATAACTTCAAGCTCGCACATACGCCAATTCACATACCGAGTTACACACAGTGTACATGCATTTATAGAATACTACAGCCGGTGATGCAGTGTCTTACTAAAGCAGATAAAGAGTGGTAATATAGAGAGATTAGTGAGAATAAGAGAAGTGAATATCTCCTGTGCACGCGAAGTTAATCCTTCCTAGCATGAAAACAGCTGCGAGGGGTGTACTTACACTCGAATACATGCCCAGCCACCACATGAAGAAACTTACCTTTAAGAAATGACTGGGTTGCTTACAAACTATGGGTTTGGTAATGAAGACAAAAACACAAAACAATTGCTAACAAACACTGCGAAGACATGTATACAGGCGCTTGACACACATGCGTGACTATATCATGTGAAACCCCAAGCAAACACATACAAACATGATAAGCTTACTAGCGAATCCAATTCGTCAAAGAAGATGACACTTGGACGAGACTGTTTGGCAGACTCAAAAACATTTCGAACATTCTTCTCGCTTTCTCCAATGTACCTTACAGTAGCAGAAAAGTGTGTTTATGCACTAAGTTTGCGAACTTCAGCGTCGGCATCGCAGACTAATACACACATGGAAGAAGCCATAGAAGCAAGAGTGAATCTCAAAATCTAGCTGGCGGAGGAAAAGGAAAAAAATGTGGCAAAAAATACTAATAAACATCTTCAACACACACAGAGCTAGTCAATATGTAAGCATTAAAATATTCCTAGAGGACTAGGAGTGTTAGGAACAACACATACACACCTCTTCGTGAAATGAAAGAGATTCTCTGTAAAGAAAAGTAAACCACAGAAATCGCAAATTCTATACATTTCACTGAGGAAAACCACCAAATACCTTCACTACCTCCTTCTCTAACTTAACACTATCAATCATGACTTTCTGTGGCAAAAACAAGTCTATTTTGCGCATTAAACCCACACACACATATAAAACAAAGAGACTCAGTACACACAAAATACCCATGCACACAGGCATTGAGACTCATGCGCACACACAGGCATTGAGAGGCATGCACACACACACATACACACACACATATATGCCCGAGTACAAACGCAGACACACCCATCCCAACATGCACACCCCTAGCTAAAGTACATATTAAGCAGCTCAGGCCCTTTCACTGATATAAAGTTCGCTCCACACTCGGTGGCTACAGCCTTCGCCAGCATTGTCTTGCCCGTGCCTGGGGGGCCGAAGAGGAGAATACCAGAGCGAAGCTTCTCATCTTCTGAGGGGATTAAAAAAGGAAGGGGGGTGGAAGAAACGGATAGAGAGGGGAAAGGGATTTTATAAATCACTCTACCAGCATCTCAAGGTTAAGTAGCAATGCACACACACACAGATTGATACGCACAAAGAGACTGAAACAAACCATACATACAGACACGTACACACACAGGAAAGGGGATTGTCATAAGCAGGATTACTCACAATCGTGGAACGTGTGAGGAAAAGGGCAAAGAAATCAACTTCTACAATATAAAGAACAGCAGCAATCTACTCTTTGATTACAGCATGTGATAGTAACTTTGACAATCACAATACCGACGTTTTCACATAGACATACACACTCTCAAAAAATTGAGTATATGTTTCAATATATACAACTAATAACAAGCACACAGCTGCTTTGGCCTATAGCTTTACCAACATCCATGAAGTTGGACTCACACACAAGAAGTTTGATTCACGCACAAACAGCCCTACGCACACACAAGCACCTCCACACACACAAGTACTTCAAACCACACGCAAGCAGCTCCACTCACACAAGAGCACCTCCACCGACACACAAGCAGGCAGGAGCAAGGAATTCTACCAAAATTCAGCAATCATTCAAAAAAAGGATACAACGCAATCAGTTATAATCATACACACAGTCTTATACTGAGGTTTTCAGCAGCTAGACATCCCAGCATTCAGTGTATATACACTCCACTTTAAGCTTCAATTCATACCAGCAAAGAGCTCTGGGTGAGCAAGAGGGAGAGAGATGTAACTTATGATCTCATCTTTTGCCTTGGCAAGCCCACCAACATCTTCCCACTGCACTCCTGGGGAAGTATCTAATACTATGCTCTCTCCATCTGCAGTATTACAACATACGTATGTGTTAACGCACACAAACGCATACGTTAACGCACACAAAAGCATATGTTAACGCACACACACGTATATGTTATCGCACACACACAAAGCTCAGCTGAGAGAGATACATACCCAGCCAACAGATATTATTCCAACGCACATCAATACACATTACCTGAGATATATCCAGCCTATAAACAATAGACGCTTTCAAATACATACGCACACAGCACACACGCAAACACACACACGCGAACACACACTAACAGAGATATCTCCAGCCTAAAAAAAGTGGAGGCACTCAAATACACATGCACACACATACACCAACAGAGATATGTCCAGCCTACACACATTAGACGCACCCAAACACACACGCACAGACAAACCTGCTTCCTTCATCTTCTTCAAAGCTGTACGTACATCAGCGAGAGAGATAGCACGAAGATTGGAGCTGAGTAGAGTTTTTCTCGTCAGATAGTACAAGAGTGCTCGCATCTCAGTGTATGTACTGCCGATTAATAAGCTGCAACACACACACACACATACATGAAGAAAACCGTCGATACAAGGGTAGCACGGGCAAAGGCTTAAGCTACACACTAAAATATAACACAAATGTCGTGTGATGGTGATAACCATGCACCACAGCAAAGCGTAAAACACAGAGAGAAACTGAAAGATGCCATGATAAGCACTTTACGACACATACACACACTTAAATACAGGCTATAGCACACAAGAAATATATAAACACACACTACAAGGTGCAATAGTATAAACCCTTGTACACAAACGTATTGCAACATAAAACAGCCCCAAAAGAAACACACATACTGCAAGATGCAACAGCATAAACTCTTGTACATACACGTGCTTCAACACACAGAAGCACACAAAAAAAGATACACACACACACACGCTAAAAGTTGCAAAATCATACAAGCATTGTACACACACGTACTCCAACGCACACTAGCACACACATCAAACCACACAAACCCACACCAAACCACACACACCCCAATCCACACCAAGGCATGCACACACGCCAAGCCGCACTACACACATACCCTGAGAGTTCCTGTGGAGTTACATCAAAGACTTTAAGATTAACCCCTTTTCTTCCGCCTTCTTCCTGCCATCCTCTCATACGATCCAGCCAACCAGCGTTTATTGAGTTCATCAATCTCCTGGAGAACTGTGTGTGCAGTCAAAGTGCATGAAGATGGTTGATAAAGCGAAAAGCAGGTTCACACACACCGAAAGCTTAGAGGAAGGCTACGACAAGCGAGTATGAAGATGCTGGAGATTACAAGGATCCAGTTAGAGTGAGAGAGACACACACACACACACACAGGCAGTATAAAGGTAGCATGATGCACGGTAAATAATGGATTCTGTTTGAAAGGATGAATTTAGAGTATGTAATCAGAGAGGTTGCTGTGTGTTTTTGCGTCTGTGGGTTTTTGGGAGTACCCATGTGTGCAGTTGTTTTTGTATGAGTGAGAGCATCCGTGTGTGTCTGTGTATAGCTGTGTGTGTGTGTACCCGGTTGTATCTCTCTTTATCTGTGTGCATATCCTTCGCAAGTCAAATTGCACACCTCAATATTGAGTGTACGTACACCACATTATAGCTAGAAATCGCCTGAAATTTACATATGAAAAGGGGTTTAATCTATCAAAGGAACCCCTAGGAATTCAGGAGGATGAGAGAGTTCTTGTGTGTGCGAATTGAAGGAAAAAGTTATGAAATTCGAGCGCAGATATACTAAAGACTTGAAAGGAATCATTAAACAGCAAAGAAAGCTTTCTATAGCTAGGGGCTACGATTAGCTATTAGCTGGTAGGCTGGAGATATACTTGAAGATTTGGAAGATATACAGCCCCTTAGCGGGTGTAAATAGACCCCATCAATCGGAGTGTTACGCACAATCACTCCGGATTGGGTATAAACACGCACAAGCTACTCCCCCCAATCAGACATACACACAAAACCCACTCCTCACATCCGGGTGTACATACACAACCACTTTCCCCAAATCGAATATACGTACAAGAACAACTCGACCTCCCCCCCACACGCATACGCA
>JADHZB010000698.1:0-14757 GCA_015657535.1 Nephromyces sp. MM_2019
GGAAGAAGGGGAGCATGGGAAAGAAGTTAACAAATCAGTTTTCTACCACAGAAAACTTATAAGCACCCCATTGTTTCACAATTCCAGAAATTAAAATAAGTCAGTATATACACACAAAGAACGTATAGCAAGGCACACACAGACTTGCCTACTTATCCACACACATATTGATTGGTACTCAATAAACTAAAGAACGCACTTGAAGTCTAGAATACTAAGGAAAAAAGATACAATACATAGCTATCAGAACTGATGTATGCCATAATATATACGAGCACACACTAGCAGCATAAAACCCGCTAAGGGCTATCCCTAAGAAATAATACTTTAACAGCTGTAAGCAGTTAAGAAAGCTAGGCTATAGCAAAGCAACAGGTATTATATATATATACAAGCCAAAACACATGCACAAGTGTAAATACACCCAAGCACACACACAAGTGCACGCACATCCAAAACAGGCACATGCACCCACACACCCAAACTCCCACATACACACACACCCACACACCCACAAACACTTAAAACTCTCTTCTTCATCTCACCATTAGGCTCCAACAGAGAGTTTAAACGATCTAGCACGGCTTGAGAGCATAGATGAGCGTGTTTAAGTAAGATGAATCTGCCAGTCTTCACAGCAGTCAACAGCTGCCCATCTACCCACTGAAACATTGCATTGTGCAGGCCACTACAAATCAAGTTGCTTCCAAAGTCGAAGATCTTTAGAGCATCCTTTAGAAGCTGCTTACACTCCTCAAGAAGAGGCAGGCTGGAGGTGTACGTACACTCAAAACCTTCCTCATGCGAGCATTTTTCTGAATGATGAGCTTCGGTAGAATAAAAAATCGGATCCTTAAACTCAACAGATCCTTCAGTTTTAGGGGTACTGAAGGCTTCACTCGGTATACAGGGAGCACACCTTTTCCTAATTTCATGTGGAGGGCATAGAGTGGAGGGGGTTGGCTTTGCAGAGTCTGATGTGCGTGTGGAACTTGCGTGTGTGTAGGGCCTCTGTAGATTGAGAGAACTGGAGATAGGTGTCCTCTTTAAGGAGGAAGAGGGAGGAGGGGGGGAGGAAGAGGAAGAGGAGCAAGTCGAAGCAGCAGGGACACATGAGATTGAGGAAGAGGAGGTAGAAGGAGGAAACAATGAAGAAGAAACAGAAGCATACAAAGAAGCCGATTCTCCCTTGTTAAGCTCATTAGACACTAAGCTGATTGCTCTATCAATCTTGAGCAAGACAACGTTACGAAGCCTTTGAATCATGTGTGTTGCAAGCTTCGCAGCCGTTTGCTTCATCTCCAAGACTGTAGAGACGCAGAATGCAAGAATCTCAAGTAGCTGCACAATGAAGTCCTTGTGTGTGTGTGTGGCTTCGTTCTTCAGAGAAAGCTTCCTTATTTCTAGACACTTCGAGGATAGAGTTTGTAGGCGATTCAAGCAAGCTTGAAGATAAATTTTAGGCTCAACTTGCTGATAACAGCCTAGAATCTCAGTAGCATCCACTGACTGATGAAGGGGGAGTGTGTGTAGCTTCATACCTAAGGCCGAAGCAACTAGCTTTATGATTGAAGATTTTCCTGTAAAGAGGAGGGACGGGGAAGATAGCAGGAAGGAAAGACAAAAAATAGAGGCGAACGCTTTCAACTAGAAAGGGAGAGGTGCTTACAAGCCAAATACACGCACCTTAAGCAAAGATACACACACAAGGTGCATACAAGAAGAGGAGGACACACACAAGGTGCATACAAGAAGAGCACACATAAGAAGACATAAAAGGGTCAGAGACAAAAGAAAACAATGAAGCACATGCAATCGCGAACACACACAATCATATACTCTACTAGCACCTACCAGACTTTGGGGGCCCAGAGACGACGACTGGCCAGTTCATTCTAATCGCACACAGCAAAGCAGCTACTGGCTCAACTTGACTAGAAAGCAGCCTAGGCTGTCTAGAGCCTCTAATTGCACTGAAGGCATCACTAATATAGAGAGAGCTGGGGGTAGTCCTAGAAGCCTCTATGACAGAGCTTTCACCAGCAGCAGACACATCTACCTCATTATCCGCACACGCCTCAGAATAGGCCGAGCAGATTATGCCTCTGAAGCTATCTTCAGCATCCTCCCTGTCTGCACTTACTCTGAGGGTCTCTTTTGGCTTCTTTGAAAACAGCTTAAACACATCTCTATTAACCTTCTCCTCAGTTGATTGTTCCACAGATACACCACGCTTTCCCCAGGAGCCTTCCAAGCTATTCAAAAGCCTACAAGCTTCAAGCAACAGACGTGTATCTGTTGCGTATTCCAATCTGCTACCATGGAAGCCTTCAGAGTTTGCATAGGGAGGAAGTATATTCAAGGCTGTGTGGTCAGCTTCTCCTCCTGCAAGGCTAACCTGTGAATCCTTTGATTTGCTAGTATCAGGCAGACGGTAGCCTAGCTCTACGGGAGTGTACGTACACCCAAGATTCTCCGAGCTGAGAAGCATTGAAGGATAACAAAGCTCCACTTCCTTCCTGAAGATTTGAGTCACTAGCTTCTCATCCATAGCAGCTTCTTCTAGCCTTGCTTTTGAGGAGGGTGGCTGTTGGTTTTGTGTTAAAAAGCGAGCATTTTCATAGTGCTTATAGGGTTTTTGAAGATTACTAGACGAGATTTTTTCAGAAAACATCTGTTTACCGCTTAGATCTGCTAGTTGAGAGGAAACGAAACACACAGAAGGAAGTTTGAAGCGGCCCAGCCTCTCCCAGATGCACCTTCTAACAGGCTCCCTATCAGCAGCGGTCTTCATACGGCTCATTATCAACAGATTAGCACACGAAACTGGGCAGCTTGAAGGTACCTGCCGGAGGAAGAAGTTTGAAGTATAGATGATGAGATGTGAGAGAAGGAGAGAAGGAGAGATTTTCACGTCAGCCCGCAGGGGAGAGGTGAAGAAATAAGGGAGAGTGAGTGGAGGAGAGAGAGCGACATACACACACACACAACAGCTGCAAAAAAGTTGCGCAAACAAGAGCTATACAAAAATTTGCACACAGAAGAGCTACAGACACGAGAGGTATACATTCGTAATAGCTGCACGTACACAAGCTACAAATACAAGAGCTGCAAACACAAGATTTCCATACATCCCCTACACACACAACCCACATACAAAACCCCACACAAAACTCACACAAACACAACCATCACACCCACACACACACACCCACACACACACACACACACATCAATCCTACCCTAAAACCCAAACAAACTCCCTCCTCACTCCGCCAAAACAAACAACTTCACAGTACCAAATACTAATCACTCTTCTCTCTCATCCTGCTCCCATGAACACACACACATACTCACCCTACTAACAATAAGCTCACAAAGCTTCATGATATCCCTCAGATTCCAACTCCAATACCTCCCCCCCACAAATCCTCCCATTCCTTTCTCCAGACAGCTCAAGTCATCAAACAACTTCACAATAGCCAAAAGAAGCTCGCTTTCAATACAATGCCCATGTGTGTGTGTGATAATTGAGAGGTAGTCTTCACTGGATAGGTGGTGTAAGTACAGCCTAGTAAACCTATTGAGGAAGGATCTTGGAAGTATCTTCCTCCCAGAACCCTCAGAGGCGGGATTTTGTGAGGCAAATAGGCGAAAGGAGGGAGAGCACTTCACGACTTCGTTGATCTCCGAAACGTAAACTTCTCTGCGATGATCGAGAAGAGCATTCAAACCCTCCAGAACCTGCTGAGTTGCTAAATTAAGCTCATCAAGTATAATCCAATAGCCTAGCTTCATAGCTTGCAGGAGAATCCCATCATGCCAGCTGAGGGGGGGTGATAGGGTTAAGAAGGGGAAGAATTTGAGCGGAATATGCAAGGCGTGTGCCTGGCAGGGGGTTGGGTGGTGGTGGGTGGATGCTTGTGGGAAGGTGCGTGTGTGTGTGGGTCCGGGTATGTGTGGGTGTTTGAGTGCTTGCAGATGTGTATTAACATACGTTTGTATGTGTGTGTGTGTGTATGTGTGTGTGAGTGTGAGTGTATGAGTCTCTGGGTAGGTGCCCGCTAGTGTGGAAATGCTCTTCACTTTGTTTCTTTGTTTATGTGTATGCTCATACATATACATGTGTACGTACTCCCATACATGTGTGTGCCTTCCTACCCACAATTCTACCCCTACATACACGAAAAAAGACGTATACACAGACACAAACACACAGATACATACCTGAAACTCATCCCACTAGAGGCTGCTGAGCCCCCCCCTGAGCTACTCTCTGATGAAGGCTCAGGAAGATCAGAGCCTAGCAAGTCCATCATATCAGTCTGTTCTGAGAGGTTAACACGCACCAGACGATTGTGTGTGTAGTCTGCTAGAGCCTGAACGATTGAAGTCTTTCCCACGCCTGGAGGTCCCTCTAGGAGGATAGCCTTATCTACTAGCATACCTCGCAGTAAGCAGCCCAAGTTTCGGTTGGTAGTAGCAGCATGGAAAGCATATCGCGTGTGCCCTGGTTGAGAGGGTGAAACTGCATAGCGTGCGTGTGTTGCTAGCTTTGTATGATGAGCCTTCGCAGTCCCCTCTATGGTGCTGTTGGAAACGCTAGGCTCTGTATATACCTCAAGATAATCCTTGGAAACTTTAGCTTTCTTTGGAGGGTTTTGTGTGTTGCTTATGGGGTTTACATTCGTACTGGCGGTGGGATAGGAGCTGCTGGTGGGAGTGGTGGTGGGGAGGGGGGAGTGGAGGGAGAGAGAGATCGAGGTGGAGGGGGGTGGGGGGCAAGGACTCGATAAGGATGACGAGATGTGGTGTATGTCGCCATATTTCACAGCATCAAAGACGGCCTTTTGCTCTGTTTCACCTCGCACACATGTAGTTAAAATACTAGGGAAAACCCTGGAAAGCCTCTCAAAGACATTTACAGCATCTACAGCTTCTCCAGAGCTCTTCTGAGCGGCTCTCTCGTCTGAGCACATACCAAACGAGTCTCCGGAAGAGACAGAGAAGGAGCTGCCTTTAGTGTATCCATTCAGCAGGTTATCCTGATATGTGTGTGGGTGAAAGATCCAACCGTAGCCGTTGTAATCATCGAATTCACACAGTAATCTGAACCAGAAATCATCAGCCAAAGCATCAAATACCGGCCTGGCTAAAGATAGCATAGAGAAGATGAGATCTCTCCTCACAAAGTCAGCTGCATCGCTGCCATCACTTTGGGGTGCATACTTTATATCCACAGGGGGAGAGGCTAAAGGCTTAGCATAGAGCTTCCTAAGGAGCTCTGTTAAGGTCTCATCGTGAGCTTCAAAGCTATCAAACTCTCCTATATCTTCAGCTTTGCAGTTTCTCGAATCCTGTGCCTCTCCTAGGAACAGAATGCTAACGGCCCTGGGTAATCCCACCGGATCGATCGCACACACAGAGCTATCACCTCGGGGATTCCCATTGAGACCAGAGGTTCCATGTGTGCTGTTAGAAGAACAGCCCAGGAGAGAGTCTATCAGCACCATGGAACCACCATGCACAAAGCCGTGAATCATCGAAGCCTGTATGATTATCTCAGAGTCTGGTGCACCTACAGCGTCTCCTGGAGCACACGGAGCACCTCCTAGAGCACCCTCAGCATTGCTCGAAACACACACAGAATCGCCTGAAGCAGGCAGGCAAAGTTCTTCATGAGCTCGGCTCAGCTGAGCCTCTAAAAACCTCCGAATGAAGTGCACCCAGGACAAGATATCTCGTAGCGTTAAAGGCTCAAATTTCCCCCTCAAAGACTGTGAAGAGAGAAGATTAGCAGTCGACACCCCACCACAGACAATCGCTCTTTCCTCTTTACCATTCTCAGCAGTGGATTCATCTTCAAACTTTGTATCTTCAGGTGAAGATGCATGCGGCGCATCTTCATTCATATCTTCCTCAAAAGTTCTTCGTAGGAATCTACGGACTACGTAGAGCATAGAATCAGAAAGAGCTTTTATCTGCCGATTCCTAGAGTTTATGGGGGAGAGAACCGGATGAGAAGTGTGTGCGGGAGTTGCAACCTTCAGTGCAGTAGTGTAAGTAGCATGGGTTTTAGCAGGTCCAGTAGCGTGTGTGCAACCAGAGCCACGTGTGCCAGCAGAAACCTCAACACACACACCCCCAGACCCACCAACACGCAAACCCCCTCCCTCACCAACGAGATCTTCATTATCACTCCAATCTTCAGGTCTCCTCTTCTCGCACAACCCAGCACTACCTCCGTCCAATCGATCTCCTACTTCGCGCACACACCAATCATGCTGCACTACGCTCTTCGCTCCTTTTGTAACTCCCTGCCCCATCAACATAGAAAGCTGTGAAGATAGGCTTTGCTCGACTATGAGTGTAGCTGAAGAAGACAGGAATGAGAAGGAGGGAACCCAAATCTCAGTGAAGCGATTACGTAGGGCTGGAGAAAGCTCTCTCTTCCCAAAGTCTCCTCCAGGATTCATCGTAGCGAATATCCTAAAGGTATCTTCAGCGTGTATAACCGTCTCTGGCGTGTTAGCCATCCCAGCCTTCTCAGCAAGCACAATGTATCTGCTGCTCTCAAATACCGAGTTTAACCTCTCTAGAACTGCATCTTCAGCTAGAGAGATCTCATCCAATAGGAAGTTTCCTCCTGTCTTCATGGCATTCACAAGAGGCCCATCTACCCACTCAAACAGCGTCTCAGATCGATGAAGTTCTTTATCTAAACGATTGAGGTGGAGCTCTATAAAGTGCAGCAGCAGCTCAATGATGTGTGCGGGGTTTTGTACCGATAAGAGGGGTTGGGGGGGAGGTGTGGAAGAAGAAACGTCAATGATGGGGAGGTGGGAAGAAGTGGGAATGGTGGAGGGGGGAGAAGCATCAATGGTGGAGGGGGGGAGAGATGCCTTAAAGGTGGAGGGGGGAGAAGCATCAATGGTGGAGGGGGGGAGAGATGCCTTAAAGGTGGAGGGGGGAGAAGCATCAATGGTGGAGGGGGGGAGAGATGCCTTAAAGGTGGAGGGGGGAGAAGCATCAATGGTGGAGGGGGGGAGAGATGCCTTAAAGGTGGAGGGGGGAGAAGCATCAATGGTGGAGGGGGGGAGAGATGCCTTAAAGGTGGAGAATTGGGGGGAAGAACACGGGGGGACAGACTTTGATAAAATTTTCTCATCCCGTTTCTTTCTCTTGTTCTGCATCCGTAAAGCTGGAGATTCAGAAAGACCGTCTATGCACACACTTTCAGGTGTGTGCGGACCGCCCTGCTGCCTTTTCTTCACAACCTCATGCCAAAGGCCTCCAGGATCATTGCTGCTAAGAAGCTCTTCCGGCTCAACGGCACTCCTCCTCTTCTCACTGCAGTTTTTCTGTGTCTCAGAATGTGTACGCTGAACCGCATCGCTCAGCCACAAAGCAGTCTTCAACACTTTCTTCTCTTCAACCCCCCCCCCGTTCTCCCCATGAACCCCCAAACTAGACACACACCTCTCAGGCAAGCTGCTAGGCACACTACATCCCATTGGCCTCTGAAGATGCTCCAAGAAGAACACACGAGCTCCAGTGAAGATAGCTTTTCGAATGACCGGCAAGCGGCTTCGTAGCAACCCCCCACTCTTCTCTCCTTTCGATAGAATCCCCCCTTTCAAGTACATTAGAGGATCAAGAATGTACTGCTTCATCTTCTTGAAGAAAGCAGGAGGAAGTGTGTAAGCATCAACCCCCCCTGAAGTTTGAAGTGTGTGTTTCTCCATAGGAGGAAACGCAAAAGTACCATCTCCACGTACAGATTGAATTACTTTGCTCTTCTTACCCAACACACTACACAGGGTTTCATCTTGAACAACACACTTAGAAAGCTCATCATCCCCCCTCCGCGCTGTGTGCTGCTGTGAGATCTTCGCATTCGACTTGCTCTTCTCCATCTTCAAGCCCTCTGGGAGAAGCCTCCCCTCCAACACATCTACAAGCTCTACGAGAGCCTTGTAAACCCCCTGATACCTCATTCTAGTGGGTCTTAAGCCTCCAATCACATCACTAGCTTCAGTGTTTAAGTGGCAGTTAACTATATCAAGCCCTCTACCACAGAGATCACTCAGTAATTGACACACAGTAGTCTTACCAGTTCCAGTCTCTCCTACAAGCAGACAAGGCTCTTTGAAACGTATGCATCTCCCAACGAGAGCAACAAGCCTGCAAAACTCTTCACTCCACACCATAGTAGCTGAGAGAGAGCTAGAGCTGGAAGTAGAGCGTGTATTCGAGCTCGATGAGAGATTAAGAGGCTGCTTTGTGGGAACAGATTCACACACACCATCAGTAGCAGGCGGCTGATGAAGATACCCCACTCTCCTGGAATCCTCACACACACTATCAGCTCTCCCACTCCCACGATGCTGCTGGAGGAAGGAGGGATCGTTGAACTCTTTTCTAGCCCCCCCTGAAAGCCTCATGATATGCTTAACGTAGGGATCATTCCTCCAAGACTTCAACTCTTGTATCCAGCCACTACCACAGCACTCTTCCAAGACTAGTCTAAGCTGCCTCCTCTCTTCTTCGCTGCGTAGTTTCTCACCCAACAAGATCCAGCCCTCCTTCCCTACATCTACTCCCTTAGCACCAAAGCGTCTGAGCCTACCCTCAATACCCTCAATACCCTCATCTCCACCTTCCCTTTGCCCTACCTTTCTCACCTGTTGCCCATCACCTCCAGGGAGCACTAAACCCGTTTGCTCACTCGCAAGAGGAAAATCCGCTTCTCCCTCATCCAGGACCCCACTTTTTCTCGCATGCGAAGCTCTTTCTCGCACACACACGGAGGAGGAAGCTTCCCCCTGCTCTCGTCTCTTTCTATCCTTCTTGGTGTGGGCGTTCATCTTTGCATCATCACCACCTACATCAACCCCTTCCCCAACTTCCCCCCCCCAAAAGTCAGAGGAGAATAATAAGCCATCATTATTGAAGCTATCGGCAGCCCTGACCCTTTCCCCCCACTTCAACAGGTCCCTAACCGTCATAACCCCCTCACCTCCCAAACCCCACACACCACCTCCCCCCAAAGCCACCACCCCCCTCTTTCTTCGGAGCTGTAAGTATACTGATATCATCATATCACACCTGCTAGGAGGGAGAAGGCATCGCAACCCCAAAATCTTCTTCAAATCGTCTGAAGAGATCTCCTCAACAAACACCTCAATGAAGCGATTTCTAAAGGCTTCAGAGAGGAACTTCCGCCCTCCATACAACCCCCCAGCAGGGTTTTGAGTAGCAAACACCATAAAGTCGGGGTGAGCTTTGAGGGTTTCGTTAGTTTGAGGGATGTAGACTTCTCGGTTATCGTCTAGTAAGCGATTGAGAAACTCAAGCACTTCGTTAGGCGCAAGATTTAGCTCGTCAAGTATCACCCAATGGCCTTGGCGTATAGCCTGTAGTAGGGGGCCCTCCTGGAAAGTTAAGGCTGAAACGACGGGGGAGGGACTTTCGGGAGGGGGGAACAGGGTGGTGGGAAGGGGTTGATCGACTCGGGGTCTNGGGAGGTAGGCGTGTGTGAGTTGAGGAGAGAAGAGGAGAAGGAGGAAGCCTTCTCTTCGTTTTGGGGGTGGCATGTATGCGATTTAGGCAGAGAGGAGGATACAGAGGAACCCCTCTTTTCCACTCTGGAACTCCGAGAGGAAGGGGGTGAATCCGTACCTCCAAAACCCCCCCCAGAATCCACCGAAGTTCCATCCTCCCTAAACAGAGGAGGGCGATCATGACCCACACTGCTTGTGGGGCTCCAATCTGTAGCTCCAGCAGAGACATAGTTTCCCAAATACTCTGTTAAATCTGTGTGCTGATGGTGGTTGATGCGGATACACTTGTGCTGGGTAACATCCGCTATATATCGCACCAGAGAAGTCTTACCTGAAGACGTAGGACCCTCCAAGAGGATGGGAAACCTCGATCCTGAGAGAATCCTAGCAATATTCTCTAGATGAGCTTCAATAGAGGGTGTGATGAAGAAGGGATCGCGTGTGTGTGCTCTAGAGACTGCCTTGAAGGAGCCAGAAGAAGCTGAAGATGACTGGTGGGTAGAGAAGAACCCCTGGCCCATTTTCACAGGGTAACCCCCCAGGAAGACATGGTCTGCCAATGAGCCCCCCCCAATCCCCACAAACGATGCTTCATCACCAGGAAGTTGAGAGGTGGTGGGGGAGTTCTTACTAGTGGTGGTAGTGGTGGGGGGATAACCACTCATAGCGGTGGTGGGGGAGTAGATACTCCCGGTGGAGGTCTGGGGGTTGCTGGAGTTGATGTGTGTTGCCAGCTTCAACCCACGCTTTATCGTAGGAGCGTCCAGAAGGGGGCTAAAGACTTTGGTGAGAAGCTCTTCAATCACCTCAGAGGACGAAGGCTGCAGTGGCGTTGAGAACGTGGTTCTTAGAGACTCACACAGTATAAGGGGGAGGGGAAGGGTAGGAAACTTCGATATGAGCCCCCCAGCATGCTTCAGGGCTCGAACCAGGGTCCTCAAGGTAAAGTTGGGGGGTTTGTTGGCACCGTCTAACAGCTGCGTTGATCGAGCCAACCCCCTAGCTCGCTTGTAGAAGGAGATAACCGCCGAGGTGGAGGAGTGAGAAGCTGCAGCTTGCTTTGAAGAACCCCCAGAGCGAATCACACCTTCCGGAGGAGAAAACCCCCCCCCCCCCACTCCCCTTTAGCCCGCTTTTCTTCTCTATACTCTTTGCCTCAGGGCCTATCCTTGGAACCCACAGCACGTTGTAGCGCTTGATATACGAGTCTATCACCTCCTGTATATCAGCAGAAGAGCTGATCTCATCCATATGAAACTCTACAAAGCAGCTACGAAAGCTGTGGGGCAGATGCTGCTTCACAGCGTAGGGGTATACTTGGTTGTTAGATGGGTGTGCTTTATCGGTAGGGGAAGAGGGTGGTGAGGATGATGCCCCCTGGTGGCTGCCTTTCTTTGCTTGGGAGCCGGAGAGAGTGCTGTCTTGTTGAGTTTCATCAGGTGAATGCTCAGAGGCAGGAGGAGACCCTCCCTTGCCTTGTGTGTTGGTGGTGGGAGGGGGGTTCATACACGCAAAAATGCGGAAGTTTGGATGCCTTGGAACGAGTTCCCCCCCTTTTTCTATCAAAACAAAGGGAGGAGGGGCTTGGTGGGTAGCAGTAGTGGGAGGGTGAGAGGGAAAATAAGAGGTGGAAGTAGATGGATTCGCAGTGGAAAACGCAGAGCTACATGCAGAGGCTTCAACCAACCCCAGAAGCCTCTGAAGAAGGTCCGGTTTTGCTAGGTTTATCTCATCAAGGATGATCCAATGGCCATTCCTGATGGCATCCACCAAGATGCCTTCAACAAAGCGGAATCTCACCTTCACAGAGGCTGATTCAAAGTTTCTAATGCCCTCAGCTTTCCCTGTAAGAGAGAGGGATTTTTCTGCATCCTGCTGGGCAAACCCACTCGATTTGTGTGTGTGGCTATGCTCTGAAGGTTTCCTGAGATTTCCATAGCTGGAAAAGGTAGAAGATGAAGGTTCTGTGTGCTTATTTTTGCAATCCTCCAAGCTCTCCCCCGCTGTGTGCTGCCTTAAGACCTTCCCACCAACAGACGAGGAAGCTGAGCTGTTATTGAGCAAAGAAGAGGAAGAAGATGAGGGAATCTCACTCTTTAAACAACTCTTAACAAGGCGATTCTTCAGGGCTTCTCCTCCACCTTCAGCTACTACGACGTGGGCTTCATCGTGGTCTTCAAACTTCTTTCCAAGATGAACCCGATCTGAGCCTAGCCCTGAAGCTGACCGAAGCACCTGAAGACGAGTCTTCAGCTTCCTCCTTAAAAGCTGCTGAGAAGCTGATGAGGATAGTATAGGGGAAGCTTCAGTAACTCGAGGATCTTGTCTAACTGCCTCCACAGAAGAGAGAAGGCTGAGCCAGGCTGATTCGCTATTACAACGGCCAGGAGCTTCTCGAAGAGCTTCAGGCTGAGTGTGTGCAGCTAATGAGGTTGAAGAAACCGTGTGTTTCGTGTGTCCGTGAGCAGTATTTCCAGCCGAAGCTAGTGTTTCCTGAGAGAGTGTAGCGTTACGCTTCACACCCCCCTTGAGGATGGGGAAAGTAGGCTTCGTTGAAACGTGTGCGGACGATAGGGTGCTTGTTATCATTGGCAGCTTCTCAGGTGTGCTACTGGAGGAAGAGGGGGCTTTCAAGCTGGGAAAGAAGGATGCAATTTCCCCTCGGGAGAGCTCCAAGCCTATGGCACAGCTAGCAATCCAACAGTCACACACATCAACGTAATATCTCGCAGCTAAGAGCTCCTCAATCAAAGCTCTCAACTCTGAGTAGGCATTTACAAAGGCTTCTACGCCAAAAGTCCCCCCCCTTAAAGAGTTTATAGAAGATGAAGGAGCTGGGGGCCCACGACCGTGGTGTGTAGCCTCCTGGCCAGATCCTTTGAGAGCAATCCCCCCCACTTCACTGCATGGAGAGTGCTCACTACTTGCTGCATTTAGGTTGCTACGATCGCCCTGCTCTTGATTCCTCAAGTAAAAAGGGCAGGAGGCCTCCTGCTCAGACTCCAACAGAGAGCCTCCTTCAGTATCCCCCCCCACAAGCAGCCCTGCACCCCCCTCAAGAATGTGAACATCACCCTCCTTCCCAGCATCCGATTCTTTTCCCCTCTTCCAAACATCCACCCCCCTCCCCTCCCCTCCACCCAGCTTCTCCTCCTTATTCAAGGATAAACCGGCCGATAAACACCATCCCGCCTCTGAAAGCACCCCCTCTTCCCCCCCATGATTACCACCCCCCTTCCTCTTCTTTGAAGAGCGCCTTCGCTTCGCCCCCCGTAGAGTATCTTCTCCCCTCTCTAACAGTGAGGCTGCTTTAGCTTCAATGAGGCCAAGCATTGTGCGTTTCCAGTCTTCAAGCAGCCTAGTCATATCAGTAGCAGGGTCGTCCGGATAGAAGCTACCAATCAAGTCAGTAGACTCTGATTGTTCGCTAAAGTTATAGACTACTAGCTTCTGATTAACTAGAGACGCTAGGTGTTGAACTATCGCCGTCTTACCTGTTCCTGTCTCTCCAACTAGCAACACTGACTGGCCTAGATCAACACATTGAGCTATGCAGCGAAGAGCTCTCCACTGTACAGATGTTTGAGCTAGTCTTACCGTCGCTAGATTAAGTGGAGACTGAGAATCGATAGCGTCTTCAGCCTCTGGTTGAAGAGGAAGGGGGGCTTCCCCCTGGGGAGTGAGCTTTTTCGGGAGCTCCACATTGCCGATACGCACACAACCCGGTTGGGGAGTTGAGATGGAGCAAAGGGGCTCATCTATAGTGATTAACCTTACCTGAAGCGGATATGTAGGGGGGAGAGTTGGAGGCAGGGAAAAGGTGAGTGCGGGAGCGTAGTGTACTGTCGGTAGTGGGGTATGCGGGATGGGGTGGTACCTAGTTGGGGCATGTACATACACTCGAAATCTGCACTTCACAAAGAAAGCAGAAAATGGGCTTTTCAGTGCAATTTGAGTAGATTCTAGCAGCTAAATGTTTGAAGCTCCAGTCTAGTAGACTTTGAATAGGGCAAATAATCGTTTGAACTACACACAACATGCAAGCATTACTGCTACGTTGCCCTCGAGTTTGAAGGCGGATAAATACTCCTTGGAAAAGCATCAACCTTTCATAGCAGGCGAGGAGTATGAAGCATTCTCTCCATACGCCACATAAAATGAAGAGCTGAACAAGTGAAAGGCACACACACACACACACATACACACAAAAAGCAACGAGAAGATACACACACAAACCTGATCTGAGGTTAAAGACCAGAAGCTCCCAAACGTCTGGAGCACCTCCAAGCGGGAAGAAATATTTGGGATGTGAGCAAACAACACCTAAAGGTTAAATATACGCACACACACACACTATAAAACAAGAAAACACACATTATAACCAACCACTAGATCAACAAACACACTAGCAACGCACACACGTAACAAATTCCGTAGCCAACCACGCCACGCACACACACAGACACTAGCAACCCATGCTGTAGCCAGCTACAACAGGCCATACACACCACAGCCAAGCACAACATCCATACACACACAGCTACTCGCATCATCCACACATGCACATACACCAGATAATTTACACACAGCACACACACACACACACCACAACATCAAAATACATGTACAAACACCAACACCTTACCGTATGGGCTATCTGCACTATACTAAGCCTTGTGTGCTCAAGCAGAAAGCCCGACGATGAAAACGAACAAAACCTGCTAACAAAGGCGCAGAAGCGGAAGAGGTCTTTGAAGATGGGAACCCTTCCAAACCCTCCAATAAACAACCTCCGATGAAGAGAGAGGGTTTTGAAGAAGGAAGTGATAATCTGCACACACAACGACTGGATCTGAGAGAAGTTGAAAATTAGGAACTCAACGAGATCTTGAATGGAAGCGTAGGGTATAGTCAGCTTCATCCACCCCCCTAGCCCCCCGCTGGCAGTCGAAGCTCCAGACTCCACCCCCCTAAGCAACAGTAAAGGAGAGAAACCCGGTCTCTTAGCCTTCCAAAAGCTTTGTGTGCAGGAGATTTGGTGGAACTCTGAGGAGGGAACCTGCTCAAAACTTGTGGGTGTGGCATCTTCCTTCTTCACACACTCTGAGCAAACTTGGTTGCTCAGCTTCTTCCTTGAAGAAGGGCTGGCTAGATTCACCTATTGAGTAGAGGGGAGCATATCAAACAAGGGGAG
>JADHZB010000701.1:0-15190 GCA_015657535.1 Nephromyces sp. MM_2019
TGTCTGTCAAATGCTTTGTGTGTGACGGTAGTTTCGTGTGTGTGTTGTCTGTCAAATGCTTTGTGTGTGACGGTAGTTTCGTGTGTGTGTTGCATCTAAAACACTTTATTTATGATGCTTCATGTGTATTTGTTTTTCCCTGAGTTTTACCGCCTTATGCTATGATTTGTCTGCTATGAGCTGTATATTAAGCCTTTTGCAGCCCGTGTGTTCTTACTGTGTCTACTCTTATTAGTGTGGCATCAGTATAAATGTGTGTTCGCCTATTCTACATTGTTGACTTTGGCCACAAAGATGGTCTAAGTGCGTGTGGCTTCTCCTCTTTACTTGGTGTGTGTGGCAATAAATCCATGTATACTTCCTCCTTGTTTATACACCCAGTATCTTGCTATCTTCATCGTTAGTTTGAGCAGCGGAATGAGGATGTATGTAGATACTCTTTAAAGGCTGCTTGAAATCTTCTTTCGTAAGAATACTTTAGAAGATGCATGCACGCTTAAAAGATTATCCTATCATAACTTCTTGGTATAGTCAGCTTATTCTGTAGACGTTCCACACACACAATTTTCCCTTAATATCCACACCTGCGAAATGATTTAAAATACCCCCACATGCGAATGGACTCAAATCTCCACACACACAACCACACGAATGAATTCAACTCTCCAAACAGACTGAACCCAACTATCCTGTGGATTAAACAATGCCTATTTTTACTTCCTCGTACTTATTCCTAGTTCAAGCCATACACACTCATCGTGGCTTTTTCTATGTAGTAAGAGCTTCTGCTTACAAACTTTATAGTGTCTATACACTGGAAGCTCGATAGGTTATGCGTGAACTTCTGCTACTACCGAATCTCTGTAGCCCACCTACACCCAGTTACTTACTGAGCTGGGAGTGATTTTGTTATTTTTATTGCTCCGCAGTCGAAAAGAGTCTTCCGAGATCCTCATGAAGGTATAGATGGAGAGCAGACATACCTTGAAGATGACTTTGAGGTTGAGTAATATTGCAGCTGCACGTGTGTGTGCAAAACTTGAGGCTTACACATTGATTCTCTGGGATATAGGTACTGTAAAATGCGCACTAATTTGTGCACAGCTGCTATAGCATGCGAATAGATACCTGCATTCTCGCATCAAAATTTTTTCGTTAAAAATCGTATCAAGGCTCGTGTATGCTGCTACCAAAAACTTTTAAAAAAAGGCACACACACACAAGGGTGTCCTTTGAGTATCATCACCACCCCTAAATTATAAGCACACGAGTTTAAATGCCAAGCTGCCTGTACACTAACAAAAACTTCTCGCTTGCCTTTCTTTTGCTACTCTTTTGAATCTCAGAGATTACAGTTCTACATATATACTCTCTAGCAGCAAAATTCTAAAACCTTTCGAAAATCTCGATTTTATGCTTGCATCTATGCGTATTGCGAACCTTCATATTTCCACTGTATTAGTAGCACTAACTGAACTCTACTCTTGCTTATATGCTCTGTCACTCTTTCTAGTAGAATTATATATAGTGCAGGTAAAACCCTTGTATATCTAATCATCTGAATTTAAGTTAGATATGGGAACTTCAGTATAAATACTCTCTTTTTATTGTGATGGAATAAAAGCCACAGAATCCAAGCTTTTATTTATGTTTTTAGGTTGTTTTTAAGCTGCTTTTGGGGCTTGGTATAAGTAAATTGAAGGGCGAGATGTGGTGTTTTGTTTGAGGCAAACTGTTGGCAGTTTTCCAGTGCTTTTTTTTGAGTGTACGTACAGCAAAGATTTATGTGTACTGCTCTTTTCGGGGCTATCTGTACCTCGCTTAATGTTTTGGCGTGCTTTTTCCTTTTGTAGCAAGCCGCTTTTGGTTGATTGCGTGTGTGAAAGTGTTGTGTGGTTTTGTTTGATTTGCGTGTGTGGAAGTTTTATGTGGGCGTTTCTGGGGTTGAAAAGCGTCTTCTTGTGCGCTTGAGTACTCGTGATCGTCAATAAAGTTTCTGCGTGTGAGAAAGTTTCACTAATATAAATAAGCCTTTACCAGCAAATAAATGATGAATCTGCGGTTGTGGGGTGCGCTTATGAGGGCTGTGTGCATACATGTCTTATCATAGGATTAAAAGTTTATTCTTCAGCTATGTGTTTGCGAGAGTGCTAGTAAACGTGCGATGGTGGAGAGTATGCAAACCTCCTTTTCATAAGATCATAAATATGAGCACTAAGCCGAATAACCAAGCCTGTATTGTGTGTTGTTCTTTTTTATAATTCTGCAGCGCGCAATCGGCGAGTGTGTGTCTGAATTGCAAGAAGCTCAGAATTCTTGATGCTTATAATAGTAAAGTTAATAGGGCGCCCTCGCATAATAACTGTGTTGAGGATGTGAAGCGGGTTATGATCGAGTGCAATAGATGGAATAGAAGATGTAGGAAGGAGAGTTGGTATTGGAAGGATAGCTGGGGTTGAAAGGAGAGCTTCCATAGAATGCGGAACTGATATAGGAAGGAGAGCGTCCATGGAAGAAACTGCATTTCAGCAAGCAGCAGGAAGGGAAAACAAAAGATAAGAGTAAACGCAATAGGCTTGTTAGACTGAAATAAAGAGGCTCTGCTGCTCTCCCAAATTCCGCACTTTCTTGTAAGCAAATGGAGATTCTCGCAGAAACTACAGCATATATCCATAGATGCCCTCTCACACTTCAGCCCGCACATGCAGCTGCGCGTGTTTGCAAGGATATATCTGAGGATACATGACACAGTTGCATACGATGCTACAAACAACCTGTGGAGCATATCGTACCTCGTCAAGCTCTCACAAAAAAAAGCACATATATTGCATACACGGAGTATCTTTTCCACGCCAGCGTAAGAGGGAAAATGCACATTAAAACCCCGACGTTGTGCATGACATTTATGCTTCCTCTCTGATTTGTTTCTTTCTTTAATTTACCGTAATATTTTGACGTAAGAATCCGACTTTCATTGGATTTTTCTTGCTAAAACGGTCATAAAATTGTAGCCAGCAAATGTCCTCTCATGTAGTGCGTTAATGTGGATGACTTCACCAAGTGTCTGCTGCGAGTATGAGGTACCATGACGATGATATACTAATCTGCTATCTCCTTGTGAGTAAGAGAAATTTTGGGATGAAGCACAATTACAATAGCAAAACTAACTTAAATGAGTCTACCTACTTATCTAGAACTACTGCGAAGGAAAAAGGGGTGGAGCATTGAGTATGAAGACTTTAAAAGAAAACCAGCTGGCGGTTATCAGAATTTTGGAGAGATTTCCAAGACAGTGGGAAAATGAGGTTTATACTAGATAGGACCCGCTGCAGTTTAATCATGCGCTTTCTCACGTAGTATTATGGAGCATGAAAACTAGCCAAATAGGTTGATTTTAGCAGAGGCAGTGACATGGCAGGGGCTTTTCTTGGACACGCTCACGTTTACACACATAATGTGAGATCCATACAGTGGACAGTTGACCTCTCCTCCGTACAAACTGTAGGGCAATGCCATCCATAGAACATTTTATAGAACAAATGCGGCTATTACTTCAGGAAATAGTGGAAGAGCTTTATTATATATTCATGCTTGAGCACCCACTCTCACTCCATATACCCCCACTGTGATTTTCGCGTCAGAGACCAATTTTATGCTATATGCTCACTATAGTAACGTGAAAATCGAATTGCAAGTCTGCGAAGGGTAGAAATTAGTCTGAGCAAACCGGCCTATAGAGAGTAGGTCTTTCCCGCTGAATTTCACGGCTGTCAACCTCCTTATATTACAAACTTCATAATGTGTGCGTATTTCCATCCTTATCGCCTAGCGACGAGTCATGCCTGCCAAGGCTCATGAAATCATCCCAAGAAATCGCCCGATAGGCGAAACTAGGCATAGTCGGTAATCAGTAGGTGCGATCACTCGATCTACAAGGTGCCATCATTTTAACTAGTATCCGAACCGGCTCTACACATCTCAGTTCCCCGCTAAATAGATACACAGCGCATAAAAGCAAGCTTCCTAAGCTTCACCGAAGCGGCAGGTAACCCATTTCTTGGCGAAGAGTTGTTAATTTACAAGTCATCTTCCACCATTCTCAATCTCTACATATCGTTCTCCTATGCTTCATCCTCAAGCAAAGAGCAAGCACAAACTATAAATAGCTCAAGATCCGTATTGTTTGCCGCCTCGCACTGTGAAAGAACGCACAAACTCCCCTTTTTGCTGACGGCGGCATGTATACAAACGAAGAAGTTACTCCGTTGTATTTCGAGTTGAATGCATCAAAACATTAAACTGCTCCTGATCAGGGCGAAGGATCTTCCGTAGGATATATAAAGGAAGTCCATTGTGATAAAGAGGTGGGATCGCATTGGAGAACGGTCTTTTGCCCTTTTTAAATGCTTGCTGCGCTCAAGTGCATAGCTCCAGTAGTCATTTGTGAAGCTATCTACACTCGTGCAAGACTTTGCTTCGTTTTATGATCCGAGTTTCCGTGGGAATTTCTGTGAACCTGCTGAATTCATGCTTCGATTATTACTTCATGCGTGAAGTAATGGCTATTTTAGTCGAATGAAGCTGATGATTTACGCGTGTGTTAAAGGTGTATCTCCCTACCGTGTCGCTATCATGTTGTGGGCATATATATGGCTTTTGTTGTGTAAATATGTATCGATTGATGCGCATCCAAAGGGTGTTTGCTGCAAATGCGTTGATGTGCAGGTGTGGAAGTTTGTGATTGTGTGCATGGAAGTTTATGGGTTTGGAAGTTTGGGTTTGTGTGGAAGCGCGGGTGTGGAAGTTCGTTAGTGTGTGGGCGCGTGGGTATTGAAGTTTGTGAATGCATGCATTTACGTATTTTTTTACCTCTGCTGGTGTATAATTTTTTACATGTACACACGCAGCTACGTACTCTCCGATTTTTCGTGATTCTCTAATATGCTGGGTTTCTGTCTGTTTGGCAAATTAAGCTCTTTTGATTCCTAGAAAGCAGCATATGTTATTTTCGGATTCTTATTGAGTTTGTCTCCATTTGATTATGGATTTTCCTGCTCACTTCTATAAACTTGAAAAAAGTCACTGGATCTTCGATCTGAAAGTGTATGCATGAGGGTGTGGTTACTAAATGTATTGAAGGTTCTGTCGTCTTCTATGCGCCTAAACTGATTTATACATTCGTAATTTCGACAATTTCCTTGAAATCTTTGTGCGAAGTGAGATGATATATCACGTGCTGCGCTTAAAAATATGCTTTAAAGCCTCTTTCCACGGCCTGAGGTGCATACACAGGCGTATACATGCGCCACTTTGTTTGTAGCGTATCACAGCTGAGCTTTAGGTTAGGCACTGAAATAAGAGGCTACAAATATATGCAACCTGTTCGTTTCGTATTCTTCAGATTGCAATATGGCCTCCACCAATAGCAATGCGATCATCCAGCGTCTCCTAAAAGCCGAAGAAGATGCTGAGCAAGTCATCAAAGTGGCCCGCGAGAGTAAGGCCCTAATTTAGTTCACTTACCCTACTATTCAGACATTTTACGAGGAGATTTGGTTGTATTTTTTTTTGGTTCTACATCCCCAGATGCCCTCTCTTTGTAGCTGTCGTGCATCTTCCTTTTCCTTTTGAACTTTTTAGCGTGCCGATGCATTTTGTTCCGATGGTCGCATAGATCCGTCTGTCCGTAGGATAAAAATAAAAGAATGTAGCACAAAAATCACGCTATGTTGATTTTCAGTACTGTAATTGTGTACAGATCGATCTCGAAAGCTTCGTGAGGCTAAAACATCTGCTGAGGATGAGCTTCAGCAGTTTCGTGCTCAAGAACAAGATAAATTACAAAAGGCAGATGCGGAGGTTTGTTTAGAAATTTTGTGTATGGGTTGTAAGTTTTTTTCTGGTGATACGGATACTTGTTGCCTCATTATATGCTACGAATGGTTTAAAGTTTTCTAGCCACTGTGATGGAGTTCTTATAAATTAGCAGTAGGAAGAGAAGAATTTAATCCATAAACTCTTGGAACCATGGATGGTTCCAATTTAGGAATATTTTTTCCTTTATCATCTAACTTTGTTTACTGCCTCACGTAATTTTCAACAAGTATAGTGATTGGCTTGGGACCGATCTTTCGTTGCAGTCTGATACATTCAAATGATCAATCTGCTGGAAAGCTTCCTATTGTCTTCTGCATTAGCTTTCAGTTTTAGCCTGGTTTTTCGCAGCAGATTTTGTTTCCTGTGTCTGCTTCTTCCTACTAATGGGGTGTAAATATCCATTTTTTTGCTGAAAGATTAACCGCATGGTACCTTTATCTTCTGAAAATTAAGATTGTAGGGCATAGGGAAATTCCGCTTCTTTCTCTATTTGCAGTCTCGTGGTGATGAAGACAACGCAGTTGGAGGATTAGAAAAGGAAATCGCTTCACAGATTACTCAATTGAAGAGTAATTTCAAGTCGAACCGTGAAAAAGTCGCTGAATACATAGTGAAAATGGTGAATGATGTGGACCTCTCAATTAATGAGTCCACGAAGCAACTAGTGCTTTCACAAGCTTCCAAATGATTTTCGAGTTTTAGCGAAAATTCAGTAATTAAAGCTGTGGTAATCGTATCATTGCTTAGTCTATTACATAGTTTTCTAGTGGCTGGTTTTTTGGTGAAGCTTCCCTTATTCTTAGACTATTTTATCTTTGCCATCTTTATCATCAAACGATTTGGGGTGGAGCTGCTTTTATGTATGAGAGTTCCCGGGCTTATAATGAGATATGCCCATCTAATGAAAGAACAACAGTTTTGTCGATATGATGCTTTCCTTGCTCTCTGTCGGTAAAAAATTATCACCAGAAATTAGAAACTACCCATATGTTGTGATGTTGCCTTAGCAGCCCCTTAATAAATCAGACTGTATCTGATATATATGGAGGGTTGGTGATACTTCTGCGTTAATGTTCGATTTTTTCCACTGCTAGGAGGGAATTGCATGCGCTACTCCCCGGGTTTTGCTGTGCTTATCACCTTGCCATGTGATGAATATTCAAATTGGGATAAGCTTCTGAGAGAGCCCCCTATGGAAGAAAGCTGGACGCCATTACCGGTACTATTTTAGTAATGCGCGGCACCACATTCGTGGTTTGCTAGTTACCTGCGGAGGATCTCGAATTTTAAACTTTGTTCTGTAAGCCGAAATGACAAGAAACTAAAGAAAATAAGCGCATCTTTGAAAACTCAAGAGTGTCCCCCCAAACTTGATTTTGCGTCTAAACAAAATAAAGTGATGTATTTAATTTCGCATTTTACGTCTAAAGAGCCCCAAAAATGATATGCGTACAGATCTGATATCAGCGGCAATACTATTCCAGTTTTTATTTTCTACTGAAAAGCAAAATTTCAATGAGCAACTCAGTTAATTTTAATGTCTTGACACTCCTCTGATTAGCCATAAAGATCAACTTTCAGGTATTAACACAAGAGCATACGATGTGCCGATTGCTTCATTGCAGAATACTCAAGCTCCATGGTGGACTCTTTGCCTAATGGCTTTGGTACTTGCTCGTGTTCGTGACGTTTTTACGCAGTGCACTATTGTGTAGTGTATTAAGTACCTTGATTAAAACTAAAAAGGTTTCTCGCTGGTACAGAACCAAATTCTCATTGAAACTCCTACTATATACTCTGAGGAGTTCAATGCTCCGCTTCAAGTGCGATCAGCATTAATGGGGCGCTATCAGTACGGAGAGACAACGCCGTATTACCCCTTGCATTGTTCAGTTGAACAATCTGGTAGCCTCGGAGGAGGTATTCAAAGTCGGGGCAAGTACAACAGTTACAGATAAAACGCTGGGTTGGCGGTTCATCACAATGGTCTACTTGTTATATCTGTAGTGGAGCCTATAAACCTCCCTCTATATTTAGAAGTTGATTTTAGTGTCGCGCTAAAAGGGAATTTTTGTTTAGCATTTTCAGCATAGGAGCCGGATATGCTTACTTGCTTTGTGCAGGGCGCGGTACCATAAACATGCCGGACTTATGGTTGCAGGTTTTGTGATTAGGAATCGAGTTGTGAGCAGCTCGTTGTAATATACTGGTGCTGGTTTGGTTTTTTTGACCAGTGTTTTTTGTTTGGGGGCTCCTCTCTTTGATGTCAACGTAATCTCACAAGATATAGCGTTTAGTGACTGTTAAGCGGGATAACTCATTTTTCAGCTGTGGTTTTTCAAACAAGATTTTCTACTATGGAAGTTCGCCGGGGATTTGCTGCATTGGAATTGAGTGTAGGAAAGTAATTACGGGCAGCTTACAAGGCGTTGGTACGTCACCAAGTGTATTATTTTTCTATGTAAGAACTGGATAAAACATAAGTACCTATCATTAAACATCGCTTTACTTCTTCTATGAAACCTTCGGGACCTTTGATACCTAATGCGACAACTGTGTGGCTTATAGAAAATACCAAGTTGAAATTCAATCAGCGGATTTTTGCAAATCGCATGAGATGAAAGCAAGAGTTGTGGCAGAACCTGCCCTTTCAGTCGTTGCAGGCTTTATGAGCTTCCCGGCAGGGGTGCATGGGGCAGCTGCGGGGAAATGCCACGGTGAATACTCGGTAAATAAGTGCGTTGCTTTTGCAGTAAATATACTGTTCCTTGACTTGCTATAATTTCATGAACACATGCTAGGCTGTCCAAGTGATGGAACTGCCAAAAAAGATAATAGCTTTTAACTTCTTTTAGAGAACCGAGAAAACTTCAAAGTTAATAAAAAGTAGGTTGAGGAAAAGGCTAATGCAGCGTGAGCTACCGGTCGAACAATGTGGGCAAGTTCGGCTAAAAGCAAGCTTTTCAAAATTCGGAAATATATATGAAACCTTATAAGCAGGCAACCTTTATCATTGTCTAGTGAAAATTCAAGTCAAAAATCCCGCATCTTACCTGTACTGCTCGTTATGACAAACCCTGGAATAATACAAGAAAAGTAAATAAGTTATCAACCACAATGAAAAATAGAATATTGCCGAAATGTTACGTTTACATCGAATATGCAATTATATTGCTCGTGCACGAAAGTTAACATCAAAAATAACTAACTAGTAGAGGTATAAACAAAACTGAAATCATGTTTATCTTCTTTAGGATTTCATAGGCGAAATGTTAGAGATAGAAAAAGGAAGTTAGAATGACTCATCTCTCTTCATGGCAATATTCTGTACATCAATAAACTCACACACCACAAGAAACCCTATATCTGCAACAGTCATGCACATCCATCTATACCTCTCCGCGAGGTAGTTAACTCTTAGGTTAAATTAATTTTTAATACATGCATACCACCGATCGTCTCATAAATTCAACTTAGAATTTCCAGACCTATTATGGCTTTAGAGAAAAAGGTAAGATTTTCTGAAATCTATTATGTGAATCTTAAACCTAATAGCTTGGATTTTACTTTAGTTCCAACGTATTATTCCAAAAACTGCATTTTCTATGGATATACTGTTTAAACACTTAAAAGAGGTTAATTCACACCCTTTGAAAATTGGTCTATCACGCAATGAGACCCACGGTACCAGTACACATTCTGTAGGCGGGACAAGTCATTGCTTAGTTCATATCGCTCGTGAGCGCATTCCCCAAAAAAACTTGATCCAAGATAAGCTAGACTGAATGATTTTATTAGTGCTAATTGTATCAGGAAACAAAGAGGAGAGAAAAAAAGAACGAGCGAAGGAGACGACATTCCTGTCTTCCGATAGCATGGTGATATTAAACGACCTCTAAACCTATCTTTGTCTTAATCAGCCCGCATGGAGATTCTAGATATGCCACTAGGCGCTTCCAAGAGTTTTCACACGTAGTTTCCCTTAAATCTTCCCACTGATATTACCGCGAATCTTCTTCTCAGTGATGGGAATCACTTTAAGTACACGATGAAGAGGGGTTATGCTTGGGACTTTCTTCAGATTGCTTATGTTTTGGCTTCCTAGCATTTTTTCTTCGTCTTGCTTATCTCTTCCGTTTGCTTGTATTTAATCTTTTTCTGCTGAACCCCCACCTTTGCTACTATTAGCTACTTTTTCATGTGCTTCACCACCATCTTTTAATTTCTTCATCTTCTGCCTGCCATATTTGAATTTTTTCCTCTTCTTCATCGTGCTCTTCATCTCTTTATGTAGTTGATGAAGCACCCTTCTTTAATATGCTATGCTTTCGCATTGTCTCCGCCCTGATTAGAACTGATGGAACTAATATCGCTCAAGTCCACTAGCAAAGTCACTCACGTAAATTTTGCTCACCAATGTGTATGCACTCCCGATATCGGCGTTTTTTTGTCTTTTACGCGCGCCCATGCGTGCTTCCTGGTGTGTTGCTACTCTTTGCTCATTCTCCTTGTAATTTTCCGTTCGGAAGCTGATTTGCGAGAAGAAGCCTTCACGCGTAGGGTTCCTTATGGATTTCATTGAAGACTGTGACACTTCTTCTGAGAAAACATCAGCATGCGCATTGCGGGATCTGCTATTAATGTATGCATGGCTAGCATGCTATGATGCTGGGGAGGGCAGTTTCCAGCTCCTTTCAAGCGAGTCTTCTGGTAAGTTTATCTAAAGTACACAATCATAAAGGTTTATTGTTTATGCCTTCCACAAATTGACCTTTGGGCGGGCTGGAATATGCAATGGATATCTATTTATGTCTGAATTTGTTTGAAGGTGTCTGGTGGATTGGTCATTTGTTTGATGTGTGTGTCTGATTTGTATGAGTTGCTTACCATTTGCATTGATGAGATTTTACGGACTGATGGGTTGGTGAGTGTTTGATGCGTCGATGTTAGTACGATTTTGCCAGTTTTGTTTCTTTCCGTGTTATCCTCATATATTTCGAGGTTTTCTCTGTTTTTCTGCGTCTGTATGATATTGTCATGTTTGTGTGTGCATTTATCTCCTTTAACTTTTCCTGGGTGTTTGCCGAAAACTGCTGTACGTCTGGATGAATTCAGGCAGGCATGATATTCCAGCTTACATTTTGAACGAGAATATATACATTAATGTGCGATGAAGTAACAAACTCAATTCTTCGCTTATCCCCACAAGCTCGTGCGATACACGATCCAATCATGAATATCACCTAGAGCTTCAATACGATGACTTCAAAAGGCACACGCATACGCGATGGAAGCAGATGGAGGAGGAATATACTCTCACATCTTGGCGGTACATGCACACCTCCTGCGAGTTATTAAATGCATCCTTTCAAATTTATGGTTTGCTTATATGCTTTAGGCAGAAGGCCCACAAACGTGGCCGTCGAGTCAATGCCACACGCACACTCCTCAAAGCGATACAACATGCATGCTGCTTGCGGAAGTCCCAGACACATACGTCCTACAGAATTCCCACAGGCATCCACCTAAGAGAAGTCCCACACACATGCTCCTCAAAGAAATTCCCTACACACAGCCACCCCATAAAAATTCCACAGATTCATGCACCTCAATGCATACAATAATACTCGCTTTCGCACACCAATTGCGTTTTCTACAGAACTACCAATTTCCTCTGTTTCTTCTCTAATATTTCTGGAGCCGAATGAAGTAGATGAGAGCAAAGGTGTGTTAGTTGAGTATGGCCATTCCCTACTCAATGATAGCATCACTTCATCTAGCTCGTCTTCTAGCTTGCTTCGAGCAGAGGATAACCTTCCGAGGCTTCTATGGTATGATAGCGTAGATGGGGGCTACTATGTGGTAGTTTTGCCTTGTGACTACCTTAAAAGAGGCGAAGTTTTGCGAAAGTCGCAGGGGAATGAGGATGGTTACGTAGAGATGGCTGAGAATAGCTATTCTAATACTGTTAGTTTCCAAAAGAACGCACACGAACTGCAAGAAGAGGAAGAAACAACAAGAAGAGTGGAAGGAGAGGGAGGAAGAGCAACCAAAGTGGAAGAAGCACAGAAAGCATCCTCCGCTTCTTCTCCTGTGTTTTCATCATCTACGGGCTTGCCCTCATGGGATTCTTCTTCATCTACAGGCTTGAGAAAGCCACCTTTTGGAGGCTTTTTCACGCATAGTGATCTCCCTTTTAAGCTCAATCACGGGATCACTACAGTCTCTAATGAAGCTGCTACAAGCAAAGAGTCAACTGCTAATAAGCGTGAAAACATTGGTAAACAGTTCTTCAATGAGGGAGGAGGGTTCTACTCTACTGTTTCTTCTTCTAATGAGCAGAAAAGGCTTTCTTTCACTGTATTTAGCAGCGAAAATGATAGGAATAGCAGTGCAGAAACATCTTCGTCGATGTGTGCGAAGGTAAGCGAGAGTAGCTCTCTGAAATCCGGGTTTGCGCTTTCCTATGAGCCTAGAGAAATCTCGGATTTTCTTCCTGTTTGTGCGCATCTTCCAGACGCTAATGAATCGTTGAAAGTTAGCAAAGAGAAAGCCCACACACATCCCCTTTTGGCAGTCTTTGATAAATCTTCTGAAGATGCTCTGGTGAAGACCATCCAAGATACGAACATCAAGGCTTACAGTGGCGTCTTTGGCAATGCAATGGATCATTGTGGTGGGAATCCCTCAGAGGCACTGCCTGAACCCCCCGGAGGAGGGAGGTATATGAATGCCACCTTGGGGAGTGTGTCATCAAACTCCGACGGCATGCCCCCCAAAAGTCCCCACATAAATCCTGTGAATACTCTTTGGGAGAGTTCCAGATACTTCCTTATGAATGCTACCCTCGGCCCCCCCACAAATCCCCCCATGATTCCTACCCCCCACACCCTCATAAACCCCTCCATAAGCCCTATTTTCCACCACCCCATAAACCCCGGTATAATTCCCCCCACTTCTCCCCCTATAAACAATGACTTAATTTTCACCACCCCTCCCCCCGATGGCACCCCGAAAAACACCTCGATTCCTCACTTACAAATAAAAAAACCCTCCTTTTTCAACATCATCTTCAATCCAGCGCTTTTCTGCGGAAATGACAAGAAATTGTATGCTGAAAAAAGTGCGAAACTCTTTATTTTTCGACTTCATTCATCTCATAAAGAATTTGCAGCTTTTAAAACTTCCCGGGAAGCAGGAAGAGCTGCCAAAGATTCTAAAAAGTTGCCTTTTATCAAACTCATAGAGGTTTTGAGGGGTGTGATAGGGCCAAATTCGGTGAAGAATGTGCAAAGTACCACTTCCAGGGAGAGAATAAGGCAGTTCTTAGAGGAATCCTTCACTTCTTTGCCACGTACTGATGCTCGATATAGGGGCTTCTCCACATCAGAATGTGATGAAGATGGAAGTTTTTTTCCAGCTTCAGCCATATCTCAAAGTTCAACCCTGCCTGCTGCAGCATATTCTCTTCTACACATAGAGATACCGAATCTAGAGGATATCTATGGTGGAATGTATCCTCGTTCGATGCATTTTGGTTCACTAGATTTGGGAAGAAAAGCAAGAACTGAGAGTTATGAAGCAGAAGGATATTCTGATAGAGAGCTTGAGGATGAAAATTCATCAAATTCACGATTTCGGAAGGATTCTGTGGTTTCGTCTTTATATAGGAAGAATGGAAGTGCAAAGAGGATACGGTTACTCGGAGAAGAGCCTCATAGAGCTTTTCAGTCGGAAAAAGAGGAGAGCTCATCTTTTCACGAGCATTTTATGAGAAGGGAGGAGGTACCAAGAGGTATGTGTGCGTGGTAGTATGGTAATTAATGCTTTTGCATGTGCTTAAGCATTTTTTGTTTGCTTAGAGCGGTGGTTGTGTTCGAGAAGATTGGTAGGCTGAAATGCTTATGGTGTGTGATCATAAAAATCCCTAATATTAACGCTATCAGATGCTATACTTTCTGATTTTTGAGATGCACATGCAAGATTCTTGATACACACGCAGCTGCCAAATAGCCGGAACGCACCACCCGAGTTACTCTCTTCACTGCTGTGTGTGTAGTGCAAGAATTTCATTTTATTTGGTACATATCGCTTGTAGCCAAGCTTCTTTATTGAAGGTCCTGTCTGGAATCCCCCTTTTGCCATTGCGAAAATGTCGAATTTTTTGCACACTTACACACACATGCAGGCGCAAATTCACTCAATGTACATGCGAAAACGCAGGCAAAAGCACACACACATGCACACTAACACACACACACACACACATCTATGCACACACACCCACACGCACGCACATCTATGCACACACACCCACACGCACGCACATCTATGCACACACACCCACACGCACGCACCCACACACACACATACGCATTCCCTTATCAGTTTCCTTCCCTTACTCAGAGCTCCCTCCAATTGAAGATTTCAATCAATCTTCCTCATCAGGGAACTGCCAGTTACCTTTCGTCACCCACAATCTCAATGAAGAAGAGCTTCATGACGAGCTCCAAGATGCGACTATGATGAAGCATCTACTCCCTCTTCTTGAGCCTCTACCGCCACTCATTCAAGCAGAAAAAGCGTTGAAAAAAAGCGTTTTTGATGAAAGTCTGCAGCAAAACGATTCATCACTTCTTCATAGTTATAAAGACATTCATCCTTCTCATCTCAATGAAGAGGCGATTCTTTCTCTACAAAACGGGCAATCTACTGTTTACGAAAAGATGAAGGAAGTTATGAAGCAGAAAGAGCATCAGGATCTTCATACAACAGAGGAATCTGTGGGTTTGATGTTTGCTCAACTTGAAGATCGCCTAGTCTTCTTTATCTTTACTTTTCTAGGATACAGTGTGGCATTGAAACGTAGGTTTCAAAAGCTGCCTTATCTCGTGCTTGTGTAGAATTTTGATTTTGGAGCTTTTTATGTTTGTATGTGGGTGTTTCTGTGCGTGCGCACATATTCCTGTGTGTGTGTGTGTGTGCATGGGCCTGTGTGTCTGTGTGCGCTTCTATAGCCTCACTTGCAGCGCTAATTAATACTAAATTGAAGTGATAATTTGATTTTTCTGCTTCTGTTTCTTGCAAAAATCTTGTTTTACAGTTAATCGCCGAATAAACCGGTTGATTTGGAGGTTTCGCGAGAAGCTGAGAATTTCATTGCCTTCCAGTAATGAAGGGGAAGTTGACGTGTTTCCCTACCAAGACGTTGGAACTTTTTTGTTCTCTATAATCAAGCGGTAAGGGAGAAGAAGCAGGGGGTAAGGAGGGGGTAAGGACAGATGGGAGAAAAGCAGGGTAAAGAAGGGGGTAA